>SZWC01003004.1:166236-179022 GCA_023375785.1 Penium margaritaceum | reverse complement strand
CCTCGTGCCTCGTGCCTCGTGCCTCGTGCCTCGTGCCTCGTGCCTCGTGCCTCGTGCCTCGTGCCTCGTGCCTCGTGCCTTTTGCCACATGCCTTGTGCCTCGTGCCTCGTGCCTTGCGACTTGCGCCTTGCGCCTTGCGCCTTGCGCCTTGGGCCTTGCGCCTTCCCCCTTGCCCCTTGCGCCTTGCACATTGCCCCTTGCGCCTTGCGCCTTGCGCCTTGCGCCTTGCGCCTTGCGCCTTGCGCCTTGGGCATTGCGCCTTGCGCCTTGCGCCTCTTGTGGCTCGTGCCTCGTGCCTCGTTCCTCGTGCCTCGTGCCTCGTGCCTGGTGCCTCGTGCCTCATGCCTTGCGCCTTGCGCCTTGCGCCTTGCGCCTTCCCCCTTGTTCCGTGCGCCTTGCACCTGTTCCTTGCACGTTGCGCCTTGTGCCTTGTGCCTCGTGCCTCATGCCTTGCGCCTTGCGCCTTGAACCTTGCGCCGTGCGCCTTGCGCCTCTTGTGGCTCGTGCCTCGTGCCTCGTGCCTGGGGCCTCGTGCCTCATGCCTTGCGCCTTGCGCCTTGAACCTTGCGCCGTGCGCCTTGCGCCTCTTGTGGCTCGTGCCTCGTGCCTCGTGCCTGGGGCCTCGTGCCTCATGCCTTGCGCCTTGCGCCTTGAACCTTGCGCCGTGCGCCTTGCGCCTCTTGTGGCTCGTGCCTCGTGCCTCGTGCCTGGGGCCTCGTGCCTCATGCCTTGCGCCTTGCGCCTTGAACCTTGCGCCGTGCGCCTTGCGCCTCTTGTGGCTCGTGCCTCGTGCCTCGTGCCTGGGGCCTCGTGCCTCATGCCTTGCGCCTTGCGCCTTGAACCTTGCGCCGTGCGCCTTGCGCCTCTTGTGGCTCGTGCCTCGTGCCTCGTGCCTGGGGCCTCGTGCCTCATGCCTTGCGCCTTGCGCCTTGAACCTTGCGCCGTGCGCCTTGCGCCTCTTGTGGCTCGTGCCTCGTGCCTCGTGCCTGGGGCCTCGTGCCTCATGCCTTGCGCCTTGCGCCTTGAACCTTGCGCCGTGCGCCTTGCGCCTCTTGTGGCTCGTGCCTCGTGCCTCGTGCCTGGGGCCTCGTGCCTCATGCCTTGCGCCTTGCGCCTTGAACCTTGCGCCGTGCGCCTTGCGCCTCTTGTGGCTCGTGCCTCGTGCCTCGTGCCTGGGGCCTCGTGCCTCATGCCTTGCGCCTTGCGCCTTGAACCTTGCGCCGTGCGCCTTGCGCCTCTTGTGGCTCGTGCCTCGTGCCTCGTGCCTGGGGCCTCGTGCCTCATGCCTTGCGCCTTGCGCCTTGAACCTTGCGCCGTGCGCCTTGCGCCTCTTGTGGCTCGTGCCTCGTGCCTCGTGCCTGGGGCCTCGTGCCTCATGCCTTGCGCCTTGCGCCTTGAACCTTGCGCCGTGCGCCTTGCGCCTCTTGTGGCTCGTGCCTCGTGCCTCGTGCCTGGGGCCTCGTGCCTCATGCCTTGCGCCTTGCGCCTTGAACCTTGCGCCGTGCGCCTTGCGCCTCTTGTGGCTCGTGCCTCGTGCCTCGTGCCTGGGGCCTCGTGCCTCATGCCTTGCGCCTTGCGCCTTGAACCTTGCGCCGTGCGCCTTGCGCCTCTTGTGGCTCGTGCCTCGTGCCTCGTGCCTGGGGCCTCGTGCCTCATGCCTTGCGCCTTGCGCCTTGAACCTTGCGCCGTGCGCCTTGCGCCTCTTGTGGCTCGTGCCTCGTGCCTCGTGCCTTTTGCCACATGCCTTGTGCCTCGTGCCTCACGCCTTGCGCCTTGCGCCTTGCACCTTGGGCATTGCGCCTTGGGCATTGCGCATTGCGCCTTGCGCCTTGCGCCTTGCGCTTTGGGCATTGCGCCTTGGGCATTGCGCCTTGGGCATTGCGCCTTGGGCATTGCGCCTTGGGCATTGCGCCTTGGGCATTGTGCCTTGTGCCTTGCGCCTTGTGCCTTTTCCCTTGCCCCTTGCGCCTTGTGCCTTGCGCCTTTTGCCTTGTGCCTTGCACCTTGCGCCTTGTGCATTGCGCCTTGCGCCTTGGGCCTGAGGCCTTGCCCCTTGCGCCTTGCGCATTGCGCCTTGCGCCTTGCGCCTTGTGCCTTGCGCCTTTTGCCTTGTGCCTTGCACCTTGCGCCTTGTGCATTGCGCCTTGCGCCTTGGGCCTGAGGCCTTGCCCCTTGCGCCTTGCGCATTGCGCCTTGTGTCCTTCGCCTTGCGCCTTGCACCTTGGGCATTGCGCCTTGGGCATTGCGCCTTGCGCCTTGCGCCTCTTGTGCCTCGTGCCTCGTGCCTCATGCCTCGTGCCTCGTGCCTCGTGCCTTATGCCTCGTGCCTTGTGCCTCGTGCCTCGTGCCTTGTGCCTCGTGCCTTGCGCCTTGCGCCTTGAACCTTGCGCCGTGCGCCTTGCGCCTTGCGCCTTGCGCTTTGGGCATTGCGCCTTGGGCCTTGCGCCTTGCGCCTTGCGCCTCTTATGCCTCGTCGCACGTGCCTCGTGCCTCGTGCCTCGTGCCTCGTGCCTCGTGCCTCGTGCCTCGTGCCTCGTGCCTTTTGCCACATGCCTTGTGCCTCGTGCCTCGTGCCTTGCGACTTGCGCCTTGCGCCTTGGGCCTTGCGCCTTCCCCCTTGCCCCTTGCGCCTTGCACATTGCCCCTTGCGCCTTGCGCCTTGCGCCTTGCGCCTTGCGCCTTGCGCCTTGCGCCTTGGGCATTGCGCCTTGCGCCTTGCGCCTCTTGTGGCTCGTGCCTCGTGCCTCTTTCCTCGTGCCTCGTGCCTCGTGCCTGGTGCCTCGTGCCTCATGCCTTGCGCCTTGCGCCTTGCGCCTTGCGCCTTCCCCCTTGTTCCGTGCGCCTTGCGCCTTGCGCCTTGCGCATTGCGGCCTTGCTCCTTGCGCCTTGCGCATTGCGCCTTGCGCCTGGCGCCTTGCCCATTGCGCCTTGTGCCTTGCGCCTTGCACCTTGCGCCTTGCGCCTTGGGCCTTGCTACTTGGACATTGCACCTTGGGAATTGTGCCTTGCGCCTTGCACCTTGCGCCTCTTGTGCCTCGACCCTCGTGCCTCGTGCCTCGTGCATCGTGCATCGTGCCTCGTGCCTCGTGCCTCGTGCCTCGTGCCTTGTGCCTCATACCTTGTGCCTCGTGCCTCGTGCCTTGTGCCTCGTGCCTCGTGCCTTGCGCCTTGTGCCTTCCGCTTTGCGCCTTGCGCCTTGGGCATTGCGCCTTGCGCCTTGCGCCTCTTGTGGCTCGTGCCTCGTGCCTCTTTCCTCGTGCCTCGTGCCTCGTGCCTGGTGCCTCGTGCCTCATGCCTTGCGCCTTGCGCCTTGCGCCTTGCGCCTTCCCCCTTGTTCCGTGCGCCTTGCGCCTGTTCCTTGCACGTTGCGCCTTGTGCCTTGTGCCTTGCGCCTTGCGCCTTGTGCCTTGTGCCTTGTGCCTTGNTGTGCCTCGTGCCTCGTGCCTCGTGCCTCGTGCCTCGTGCCGTGCGCCTTGCGCCTTGCGCCTTGCGCCTTGCACCTTGGGCATTGCGCCTTGGGCCTTGCGTCTTGCGCCTTGCCCCCTTTGTGCCTCGTGGCTCGTGCCTCATGCCTTGTGCCTCGTGCCTCGTGCCTCGTGCCACGTGTCTCGTGCCTCGTGCCTCGTGCCTCATGCCTTGTGCCTTGTGCCTCGTGCCTTTCGCCTTGTGCCTTGTGCCTTGCGCCTTGCACCTTGGGCCTTGCGCCTTGCGCCTTGCGCCTTGCGCATTGCGCCTTGCGCCTGGCGCCTTGCCCATTGCGCCTTGTGCCTTGCGCCTTGCACCTTGCGCCTTGCGCCTTGCGCCTTGCTACTTGGACATTGCACCTTGGGCATTGTGCCTTGCGCCTTGCACCTTGCGCCTCTTGTGCCTCGACCCTCGTGCCTCGTGCCTCGTGCATCGTGCATCGTGCCTCGTGCCTCGTGCCTCGTGCCTCGTGCCTCGTGCCTTGTACCCTGTGCCTCCTGCCTTGCGCCTTCCCCCTTGCCCCTTGGACCTTGCCCCTTGCGCCTTGTGCCGTGCACCTTGCGCCTTGCGCCTTGCGCCTTGCGCCTTGCGCCTTGCGCCTTGCGCCTTCCGCATTCTGCCTTGCGCCTTGCACCTTGCGCATTGCGCCTTGCGCCTTGCGCCTTGCGCCTTGTGCCTTGCGCATTGGGCATTGCGCCTTGGGCATTGCGCCTTGCGCCTTGCGCCTTGCACCTTGCGCATTGCGCCTTGCGCCTTGCGCCTTGCGCCTTGTGCCTTGCGCATTGGGCATTGCGCCTTGGGCATTGCGCCTCGTGTGCCTCGTGCCTCGTGCCTCGTGCCGTGCGCCTTGCGCCTTGCGCCTTGGGCCTTGCGCCTTGGGCATTGCGCCTTGGGCCTTGCGCCTTGCGCCTTGCGCCATTTGTGCCTCGTGGCTCGTGCCTCATGCCTTGTGCCTCATGCCTTGTGCCTCGTGCCACGTGCCTCGTGCCTCGTGCCTCAAGCCTCATGCCTTGTGCCTCGTGCCTCGTGCCTTTCGCCTTGCGCCTTGCGCCTTGCGCCTTTGGCCTTGCGCCTTGCGCCTTGCGCCTTGCGCCTTGCGCTTTGGGCATTGCGCATTGCGCCTTGCGCCTCTTGTGGCTCGTGCCTTGTGCTTTGTTCCTCGTGCCTCTTGCCTCGTGCCTCGTGCCTCGTGCCTTATGCCTTGCGCCTTCGGCCTTGCGCCTTACGCCTTCCCCCTTGCCCCTTGCGCCTTGCACCTGCGCCTTGCGCCTTGCGCCTTGTGCCTTGCGCCTTGCGCCTTGTGCATTGTGCCTTGTGCCTTGCGCCTTGTGCCTTGCACCTTGTGCCTTGTGCCTTGTGCCTTGTGCCTTGCGCCTTGCGCCTTGTGCATTGTGCCTTGTGCCTTGCGCCTTGTGCCTTGCACCTTGTGCCTTGTGCCTTGTGCCTTGTGCCTTGTGCCTCGTGCCTCACGAATTGCGCCTTGCCCCTTTTTGCCTTGGGCCTTGGGCCTTGGGCCTTGGACCATGGGCCTTGGGCCTTGGGCCTTGGGCCTTGGGCCTTGGGCCTTGGGCCTTGGGCCTTGGGCCTTGCGCCTTGTGCCTTGCGCCTTGTGCCTTGCGCCTTGCGCCTTGTGCCTTGTGCCTTGCGCCTTGCGCCTTGCGCCTTGCGGCCTTGCTCCCTGCGCCTTGCGCCTTGCGCCTTGCGCCTTGCGCCTTGCGCCTGGCGCCTTACGCCTTGCGCCTTGCGCAAGGCGTAAGGCGCAAGGCGATTTGGCGACAATAACTGTGTCTATGGTGATCAGGTCACATTATCGCTGTTTCAATAGTGCTCAGGTCACACGTTCACTGTGTTTATGTAGCTCATGTGACATTATCACTCTTTCAATGGTGCATTGGTCACACTTTCACTAGGTATACAGTGCTAAGGTCACGTCATCACTGTTTCAATGGTACTTTGGTCATTCTTTCACTATGTCTATGATGCCTTGGTCACACTATCACCATGACTACATTGCTTAGGTCACATTATCACTATTTCAGTGGTGCTTTGGTCACGCTTGCACTGTATCTATGATGCTTAGGTCACATTATCTTTGTCTCAATGGTATTTTGGTCACACTTTCACCGTGTCTACGGTGCTTTGGTCATGTTATCACTATTGTCACATGGTCGCACTATCATTATTTGAATGGTGCTTTGGTCATACGTGTATTGTGTCTATGATGCTTTGGTCACATAATCACGGTGTCAATAGTGCTTTGGTCTCACGTTTACCAAGTCTATGGTGCTTAAGTCACACTATCACTGCATCAATGGTGCTATGGTCAAACGTTCAAGGTGCCTATGGTGTTTTTGTGACATTATCACTGCTTAAATGGTGCTTTGGTCACAATTTGACTGTGTCTATGGTGCTTTGGTCACATTATCACTGCTTCAATGGTGCTTTGGTCACATTATCACTGCTTCAATGGTGCTTTTCACACATATATACTTTGTTTATGGTACCTTGGCTATATCATGACTGTTTGCATGTTGGTTTGGTCACACTTTCACACTCTATACAGTGCTTTGGTCACGTCATCACTATGTTGATGGTGCTTTGGTCACACTTTCACAGTTTCTATGGTTCTTTGGTCACATTGTTACTGTTTCAATGGTACTTTGCTCACACATTCACTACGTCTATGGTGCTTATATCACATTCTCACTATTTCAATGGTGCTGTGGTCACATATTCACTGTGTCTATGGTGCTTAAGTCATGTTGTCATAGCTTCAATGGTCCATTGGGTACACTTTTACTTGTCTATGTCACATTGGTGGTTTCATCACTATCTAAACGGTGCTTTGGTGACACTTTCACTCTAGCTATGGTGCTGATGTCACATTGTCAATGATTCAATGGTGCTTTGATCACACCGGCACCGTGTCTATGGTGCTCTGGTCACATTATCACTCTTTCAATGGTGCTTTGGTCTTATTTTGACCATGTCCATGCTGATTAGGTCACATTATCACTGCTTCAATGGTAAATTGGTCACTCTTTTCACTATGTATATAGTGCTTATGTGACATTACCACTATTTCAATGATGCTTTTATCACACTTTTACTGTGCTTATGTGACATTACCACTAGTTCAACGATGCCTTTGTCACACTATTTCAATGATGCATTGAACACACTTTCACAGTGTTATGGAATTTTGGTCATATCTTCACTGTTTCAATGGTGCTCTGGTCACACATTAAACTGCTTATAGAGTGATTTGGTCACATTATTACTGTTTCAATGGTGAACTGGCCACACTTGCACTGTGTCTATAGTGCTTAGGTTTTTCTCTCAATTTCAATGGTGCTTTGGCCACACTTTAACTGACTATATGGTTATTAGGTCACATTATCACTGTCTCATTGGTGCTTTGTCACACATTCACTATGTCTACGGAGCTTACGTCACACTGTGACTGTTTCAAAGGTGTTTTGGCCAAACTTTCACTGTGCCAATGGTACTTTGGCCACATAATATTAGCTTCAATGGTGATTTGATCACACCTTAATGGTGCCTGTGGTGCTTAGGTGACATTATCACTGTTTCAATGGTGCTTCGGTCACACTTTCACCTTGTCTATGGTGCTTTGGTCATATCATCACTGTTTCAATGGTGCTTTGGTCATACTTTCACTGTTTCCATGGTGCTTAAGTCAAATTATCGCTTTCTCAATTGTACTTTGGTCACACTTTATGTGTGTCTGTTGTGCCAACGTCACATTCTCACTTTTTCAATGATGCTCTGGTCATACATTCACTTTGTCTAGGGTGCTTTTGGTCACATTATTGTTATTTCAATTGTTATATGGTCATACTTTCACCGTGTCTACAGTGATTAGGTCACGTTATCACTCTTTTGATGGCGATTTGGTCACACGTTTAATGTGTCTATGGTGCTTAAGTCACATAATCACTGTTTCCATGGTGCTTTGGTCACACGTCTAATGTGCTTGTGGTGCTGTGGTCACATTATCGATGTTTCAATGGTGCTTTGGTCACACTTTCACTGTGTTTATTGTGCTTTGGTCACATTATCACTGTTTCGATGGTGCTTTTGTTACACGTTTACTGTGTATACGGTGCTTTGGTCACATGATCATTGTTTCAATTAAGCGTTGGTCACACGACTACTGTGTCTATAGTGCTTAGGTCTGTTCATCATTGTTTTAATGGTGCTTTGGTCACACCCTCACCGTGTCTATGGTGCTTTGGTCACATTATCACTGTTTTAATGGTGCTTTGGTAACACTTTCCCTGTGTATATGGTGCTTAGGTCACATTATCACCCTTTCAATGATGTTTGGATCACACGTGTATGTGTTTATGGTACATTAGTCATATGGTCACTCTTTCAATGGTGCATAGGTCACGCTCTCACTGAGTCTATGGAGCTTAGGTCACAACAGCTCTGATTCAATGGTGCTTTGGACAAATATTTGAATGGTCTATGGTGCTTCAGTCACATAATCAGTGTTTTGATGGTGCGTTGGTCACCCTTTCACTGTGTCTAAGGTGCTTATGTTACATTACCATTCCCTCAATGGTGCTTTGGTCACACGTTCACTGGCCTATGGTTCTTATGTCAAATAATCACTACTTCAATGTTGCTTTTGTCATATGTTTACTGTGTCTATGGTCCTTATGTCACATTATCACTGTTTGAATGGTGCTTTGGTCACACGTTCACTGGCCTATGGTTCTTATGTCAAATAATCACTACTTCAATGTTGCTTTTGTCATATGTTTACTGTGTCTATGGTCCTTATGTCACATTATCACTGTTTGAATGGTGCTTTGGTCACACTGTGTGTATGGTGCCTAGGTCACATTAACGCTGTTTCAATGGTGCTTTGGTCAAACTGACACGTTATCTATGATGCTTGGGTTACATTATCACAGTTTCAATGGTGTTTTGTTCACATATTTATGTGTATAGCTACTTGGATGGTGCTTTGTTCACACTATACCGTGTCTATGGTGCTTTGGTCTCATTATCACAGTTTCAATGGTGTTTTGGTTGCACTTGCACAGTGGTTGTGGTACTTTGGTCACATTATTGCCATTTCAATGGTGACTTGGTCATACATTTACAATGTGTATAGGGCATATGTCACATTATTAACTGTTCAATGGTGCCTTTGTCACGTTTTCACTGTAAACATAGTGCTTAGGTCACATTATCACAGTTTTTATGGTGCTTTGGTCATACCTTCACTGTGTATATGGTGTTTTGGTCACATTATCACTGTTTCGATGGTGGTTTGATAATAATTTCATTGTGTATATGGTACTTTGATCACATCATCACCGTTTTAATGGTGCTTTTGTCACACTTTCACTATGTCCTCCATGCTTTGATCACATTATCGCTATTTTAATGGTGCTTTGGTAATATTTCAATATGTTTATGGTGCTTGGGTCATATCATCACCATTCCAGTTGTGCGTTGGTTACACGTTTGCTGTGTCTACAGTGCTAAGCTCAGATTGTCACTGTTTCTATGGTGCTTTTGTCCCACTTTCACTGTGTCTATGGTGATAAGGTCACGTCATCATTATCTCAATGGTGATTTGGTCACACTTTCACCGTGTCCATGGTGTTTTTGACCTATTGTCACTGTCTCAAATGTGCTTTGGGTACACTTTCACTCTGTCCGTGGTGCTTTGGTCTTGTTGTCACTGTTTCAAGTGTGATTTTGTCACACATTTACTGTGTCTAAAGTTCTTATATCACATCATCACTGTTTGGATGGTTCCTTAATCACACTGTCAATATGTATGGTGCTTCGGTCAAATCATCACTGTCTGAATGGTGTTGTGGTCACATTTTCACTGTGTTTATGGTGCTTATATCACATTCTCACCATTTTAGTGGTGTGTTGGTCACACTTCCACTATATCTATAGTACTCAGGTCATGTTATCGCTGTTTCAATGGTGCCTTGGTAACGTTTTTACTATTTCTATGGTGCTTTGGTCACATAACCACCATATCAATGATGCTTTTGTCACACTTTCTTTTGTGTATATAGTGCTTAGGTTACGTCATCACTGTTTCAATTGTGCTTTGATCACGCTTTCCTTGTGTCTTTGGTACTTTTGTGACATCATCAGTGTTTGAATGATGCTTTCGTCACACTTTAACATGTCCATGGTGCTTAGGTCATATCATCACTGTTTCATTGTGGTGCTTTGGTCACATTTTCATTGTATCTATGACGCGTGGGTCACGCTGTCACTGTTTTAATGGTGGTTTGGTCACACTTTCATGTGTCTATGGTGCTTTGGTCGCATCATCACTATTCAAAAAATGCATTGGTCACATTTTCATTGTGTATTTGGTGATTATGTCACATTATCATTGTTTCCAACATTGGTGACACCTTTACTTTATCTATGGTGCTTTGGTCACACTATCACTGTTACAATGATGCCTTGTTCGGAGTTTCACTGTGTCTATGGTGCTTACGTCGTGTTATCACTACTTCAATGGTGCTTTAGTAAGACTCTCACTCTGCGAATGGTGCTACTGTGACATTATCATTGTTTCAATTGTGCTTTGGTCACGTTTTCACTGTTTATATGGTGCTTTGGTCACATTATCACTGTTAGAATGAATATTTGTTCGGAGTTTCACGGTATCTATGGTGCTACATCGTGTTGTCACTGCTTCAATGGTGCTTTAGTAACACTCTCACTCGACCAATGGTGCTAAGGTGACATTATCATTGTATCAATTGTCCTTTGGTCATGTTTTCACTGTGTCTATGGTCCTTTGGTCACGTTATCACTGTTTCAATGGTGCTTTGGTCACAATTTCAATGTGTCTATGGTTCTCTGGTCAAGTAATCACTGTTTCAATGGTGCTTTGGTCATACTTTCACAGCTTCTATAGTGCTTATGTCACATCTTCACTTGTTCAATGGTGCGTTGGTCAAACTTTCACTGTGTCTATAATGCTTAGGTCATGTTACCACCGTTCAATGTTGATTTGGACACACTTTCATTGTGTACATGGTACCGGGGTCACATCATTGCTATTTCAATGGTGCTTTGGTCACACTTTCACTGTCTATATGGTGCTTAGGTCACATTATCACCATTTTTGTGGTGCTTTGGTTACACTTTCACGGTGTCTGTAGTGCTTAGGTTACTTTATCACTGTTTCACTAGTCTTTTGGTCACACTTACATAATGTCTATGGTGCATAGGTCACATCATCATTGTTTTAATGGTGCTTAACTCATAGTTCCATTACATCTACGGTGCTTAGGTCACATTATCACCTTTTCAATGGTGCTTTGGCCACAGTTTTACGTGTCTATGCTGCATAGGTCACACTATCTCTGGTTCAATGGTGCTCTGGTCACACATTCAGCGTGTGTATGGTGCTTTGCTCACAATATCACCATTCTATGGTGCTTTGCTCACATTGTCACTGTGTCTATGGTGCGGAAATCACATTATCACTGTTTCAATGGTGCCTTTGTCACACGTTCACTATGTCTATGGTGCTTTGGTCACATTATCACTGTTTTAATGGTTCTTTGGTCACGCTTTCACTCTATCTCTGGTAGTTTGGTCATATTAGCACTCTTTCAATGGTGCGTTGGTCACACGTTTACTATGTCTATAGTGCTTAGGTCACATTATGACTTGTTCAATGGTCCTTTGGTCACATTTTTGCTATGTTTATTGTGCTGAGGTCACATTATGACTTGTTCAATGGGGCTTTGGTCACACTTTCACTATGCCTATGGAGCTTAGGTCTAATGTTCACTGTCTTAATGGTGCTTTGGTCATACGTTCACTTTGTCTTTGGTGTTTATGTAAGATTGTCACTATTTCAACGGTGCTATGGTCATGCGTTCACTGTGTATATGGTGCTTTGGTCACATTGTCACACTTGCAATGGTCCTTTGATCAAACGTTTTCTGTGTCTATTGAACGTTGGTCACATTATCACTGATTCAGTGGTGCTTTGGTCACAAGTTCACTATGGTTGTGGTGTTTTGGTCACATGATTGTTGTTTCAATGGTGCTTTGGTCACACTTTCACATTTTGTGTGGTGCTTATGTCACAGTTTACTGGTTTCAATGGTGCTTTGGTTACACTTTCAATGTGTCTATGGTTCTTGGGTCATATTATGACTGTTTAAAGGGTGCTTTGGTAACAAGTCCACTGTGTCTATAGTTCTTAGGTCACGTTATAACTGTTTAAATGGTACTTTGGTCACACTTTTATGTGTCTATTGTGCGTGGGTCATATTATCACGGTTTCAATGGTGGTTTTCTCACTCAGTCACTAGGTGTATGGTGCTTTGGTCACATTATCACTATTTCAATGGTTATTTGGTCACACATTCCCTATGTCTATGGTGCTTATGTCACATTATCACTGTTTCATTAGTTCTTTAGTCACACTTTCACTATGTCTATGGTGCTTTGGTCACACGTTTACGTGTCTATGATGCCAGGGTTACATTAACACTGTTTTTATGGTGCTTTGGTCACACTCTGCCTGTGTCTATAGTGCTTTGGTCACATTATCACTATTTCAATGGTGCTTTAGTCACACTTTCATTGTGTCTATGGTGATTAAGTCACATTATCAATACTTCAATGGTGCGTTGGTCACACTCTCACTGTTTCTTTGGTGCTTAGGTCAAATAACCACCGTCTCAATGGTGCTTTGGTCACACGTTCACTGTGTCTATGGTGCTTAGGTCCTATAATCACTTTGTCAAAGGTGCTTTGGTCCGAATTTCACTGTTACTATGATATTTTGATCACATTATCACTGTTTAAATGGTTCTTTGATCACATGTTCACTGTGTCTATGGTGATTTGGTCAAGTTATCAATTTATCAATGGTGCTTTGGTAACACTTTCACCATGTCTATGCTGGTTAGGTCACATTGTCACTATTTTAATGGTGCTTTGGTCACACTTTCAAGGTGTCTATGGTGCTTATGTCACATTATATATTATCCAATGGTGCTTTAGTCACACTTTAACTGTTTCTATGGTGCTTACGACATGTTATCACTGTTTCAATGGTGCGTCAGTCACATTTGTACAGTGTCAATGGTGCTTTGGTCACATTATCACTCTTTCAATGGTGCTTTGGTCAAATGTTCACTATGCCCCTGGTACCTCCATCACGTTATCAATGTTTCAATGCTGCATTTGGTTACACTTTCTTTTTTTATGTGCTGCTTTGGTCACATTAGCACAGTTTCAATGGTGCTTTGGTCACACGTTTACTGTATCTA
>SZWC01003004.1:111676-134568 GCA_023375785.1 Penium margaritaceum | reverse complement strand
ACATAGTGAAAGTGTGACCAATCCACCATTCCAACTGGAATTATGTGATGAAAGCATCTTATCATATTATCACTATTTAAGTGGTGCTTTGGTCACAAGTTCACCGTGTCTATGGTGCTAAGGTCGTGTTGTCACTGTTTGAATGGTGCTTTCGTCACCCGTTTCCTGTGTCTACAGTGCTTAGGTCACATTATCACTGTTTCAGTGGTACTTTGGTCACACTTTCATCGTGTCTATAGTGCTTAGGTCACATTATCACCTTTTCAATGGTGATTTTGTCACACTTTCAGTGTGTCTATAGTGCTTAGGTCACATTGTCACTGTTTCAATGGTGCATTGGTCACATTGTCACTGTTTTGTACAATGGTGCTTTGGTTACATTTTCACTGCGTCTATGTTGCTTATGTTGTGTTATCATTATTTCAGTGGTGCTTTGACCACACTTTCACTCTTTCAATACTGCTTAGATAACACTATCATTATTTCAATGGTGCTTTTGTCACATTTTCACTATGTCTATATTGCGTATGTCACTTTATCACTATTTAAATGGTGATTTGGTCACACTTTCACTGTGTCTACGGTGCTAAGGTCACATTATCACTGTTTCAATGGTTCATTGGTCACATTTTCTCTCTCTCTACGGTGCTTATGGTATTATTCTCACTGTTCAATGGTGCTTTTGTCACACTTTACGGGTTTATACTGTGATTTGGTCACATAATTTCAGTTCGAATGGTGTTTTGGTCACACTTTTATTGCTTCTATAGTGCTTATGTCACGTTATCACTATTTTCATGGTGCTTTTGTCACATGTTCACTGTGTCTATAGTGCTTAAGTTACCTTATCATTGTTTGAATGGTACTTCGGACACACTTTCACTGTGTCTATAGTACTGAGGTCACATTATAACTTCTTCAATGGTGATTTCGTCACACTTTCACGGTTTCTATGGTGCCCATGTATCATTATCACTGTTGCAGTGGTACGTTGGTCACACTTTCACTATGTCTAGAATGCTTGGGTCACATTATCACTGTTTCGATGGTACTTTAGTCACACATTCACCATGTCCATAGTGCATTGGACACATTATCACTGTTCTAAGTATGATTTGGTCGCACTTTCACTGTGTCTACAGTGCTTTGGTCAAATTATCATTGTTTCAATGGTCTTTTGGTCGCACACAGTTTCTACAGTACTTAGGTCACATTATCACGTTTTCAATTGTGCTTTTGTCACACTTTTACTGTGTCATTCGTGCTTAGACCGTACTATCACTATTGCAATGATTCTATCGTTAGACGCTCACTCTCTCTATGGTGATTAGGTCACATTTCACTGTTTAAATGATGCTTTGGTCACACACTCACTGTCTGTAGTGCTTATGTAACATTATCACTGTTTCAATGGTGCTTTGGTCACACGTGTACTCTGTCTATAGTGCTTTGCTCACAGTATCAGTGTTTTAATGGTGCTTTGGTCACATTTTCACTGTATCTATAATGCTTTTGTCACATTATCACTGTATTAATGGTGCTTTTGTCACACCTTCACTGTGTCTATAGTGCTAAGGTCATGATATTACTATTTGAATAGTGCTTTGGTCACACTTTCACTGAGTCTATAGTGCTTATGTCACATGATCACTGCTTGAATGGTGCTTTGGTCGCACCTTCACTATGTCTATAGTGTTTAGGTCACACTATCACTTTTTGAATGGTGATTCGTTCACATGTTCACTGTGTCTATAGTGTTAAGGTCACATAACCACTGTGTCAATGGTGTTTTCGTCACGTTTTCACTGCGTATGTGGTGCTTAGGTCATATGATCACTGGTTCAATGGTGTTCTAGTCTCACTTTCACTATATCCATAGTGCTTATGTCATGGTATCACTGTTTTGATTGTGCTTTGATCACATTGTCACTGTATTTTTCATTCTTAGGTATCGTTAGACATGTTTTTGTTGTGTTCTTGTCATAATTTCACCATGTTCATTATGCTTTGCTCACATGATCATTGTTTTATTAGTATGTTGGTAACATTTTCACTGTGCAAATAGTGCTTAGGTCACATTATATTTCTTTCAATGGTGCTTTGTTCACACTTTCACTATGTCTCAAGTGCTTAAGTCATGTTATCACTGTTTCAATGTTGCTTTGGTCACACTGTCACCGATTCAATGGTAACTAGGTGACATCCCCACTGTTTTAATGGTGCTTTGGTCACAAATTTGGCGTGTCTAAAGTACTTAGGTCATATAGTAACTCTTTCGATAGTTCGTTGGTTACACTTTCACATTTTCTTTAGTGCTTGGATCGCATTATCACAGTTTCAGTGGTGCTTTGGCAACACACTCACTGTGTCTACAATGCTTATGTCACATTATCACTTTTTCAGAGGTGATTTGGTCACACAATCAGTATGTGTATAGTGCTTATGTCACATGATCTTTGTATTAGTCGTGCTTTGGTCACCCTTTCACAGTGTCCATGGTGCTTAGGTCAGATTTTCACTGTTTCACTTGTACTTTGGTCATAGTTTGACTGTTTCTATATGCTGAAGTCGCATTATCATTGTTTTAACAGTGCATTAGTCACACTTTCACTGTGTCTATAATGCGTATGTCACACTATCACTGTTTCAATGGTGATTTAGGCGCACGTTCACCATGTCTATAGTGCTTTGGCCACATAATCTATCCTTCATAAGTGAGTTTGTCACACTTTCATTGTGTCTACAGTGCTTTTGTCACATTGTTACCGTTTCAATGGTGTTTGGATCACATATTTACTGTGTCTATAGTGCTTAGGTCACATTACCACCATTTCAATGGCACTTCGATCACCCTTTCATTGTATCTATAGTGGTTAGTCACATTATAACTGCTTCAATGGTACTTTGGTCACACGTTCACTGTGTCTTTAGTACGAAGGTCAGATTACACTGTTCCAATGGTGCTTTTGTCATGTTTGTGTTGTGTCTATAGTGCTCAAGTCATATCATCACTGTTTCAATGGTGCTTTGGTCACACTTTCACTGTATCTATGTTGCTTAGGTCATGTTAACACCGTTTCAATGGTGCCTTGGTCACAATTTCAATGTGTCTATAGTGCTAATGTCACATTATCACTGTTTTAATGGTAGCTTTGTCACACTTTCACTGTGTCTACAGTGCTTTGGTCACATTATCACTGATTCAATGGTATTTTTGTCACACTTTCACTCTCTCTACTGTGTTTTGGTCACATTGTCACTGTTTCAATCATTATTTGGTCACACTTTCACTTTGTCTATTGTGCCTTGGTCACATTTTCACTGGTTCAATGGTACTTTGGTGACACTTTCACTGTGTCTATGGTACTTTGGTCACACTATCATTGTTTTAATGGTACTTTGGTCACAGTTTCATTGTGGATATGGTGCTCTGGTCACATTATTGCTGCTTCAATGGTAATTTTGTCACACTTTCACTTTTTCCATGGTGCTTATGTCATATTATCACCGTTTCACTGGTACTTTGGTCACGTGTTTACTCCGTCTATGGTGCTCAGGCCACATCATTACTGTTTCACTGGTGCTTTGGCCACATTTTCAATGTGTCTATGGTGCTTTGGTCACATTATAACTATTTCAATGATGCTTTGATCACACTTTCACTATGTCTATAGTGCTTGGGTCACGTCATCACTCTTTCAATGATTGTTGTTCACACTTTCACTCGGTCTATGGTGCTTTGGTCACATCATTGTTTCAATGGTGCTATATGTACTATTGTGTCTATGGTGCTTAGGTCATGTTATTATTGTTTCAATGGTTCTTTGCTCACACTTTCATTGCATCTATGATGCTTATATCATGACATCACTGCTTCAATGGTGTTTAGGTTCCACTTTTATGTGTTTATGGTGCTTTGGTCATATTATAACTATTTCAATGGTGCATTGGTCACAGGTTCATTGTGTCTTTGGTGCTTAGGTCACATTATCACTAGTTCAATGGTGCTTTGGTAAAACGTTCACTCTATCTATGGTGCTATGGTCACATTATTACATATTAAGTGGTGCGTTTATTATACATTTACCGTGTCTATGGTGTCTGTGTCACATTATCACAATTGTAATGGTCCTTTGGTCACACATTCACTGTTTCTATGGTGCTTTGGTCACATTATGGCCGTTTCAATGGTGATTTGGTCACACGTTCACTGTATCTATGGTGCTTAGGTGTCATCATCACCATTTCAGTGGTGCTTTGGTCACAGTTTCACTGTGTCTATAGTGCTTATGTTACATTATCACGGTTTCAATGGTGCTTTGGTCTCAGTTTCACTGTGTTTATGGTGCTTAGGTCACATTATCACTTTTTCAATGATGCTTTGGTAACACGTTTACGTGTCTATGGTGCTTAGGTCACATTACAACTATTTTAATGGTGATATGGTTACACCTTCAGTCTGTCTATGGTGCTTATGTTACGTTATCACTATTTCAAGGGACGTTTGGTCACACTTTTACTGTGTCTATGGTGCTTTGGTCACATTGTCACTGGGTTAATAATGCGTAGGTCACACTTGCACCGTGTCTATGATGCTTTCGTCATGTTATCACTGTTTCAATGGTGCTTTGGTTGCTTTCTCACTGCTTCTATGGTGCATTGGTGACATTATCACCTTTTCAATGGTGCTTTGGTCACTATTTCACTGTTTCTATGGTGCTTAGGTCACATTATCACTGTTTCCATGGTACTTTGGTCACACATTCATGGTGTCTATAGTGGTTACGTCACATTATCACTGATCCAATGGTGCTTTGGTCACACTTTTCTTGTGTCTTTGGTGCTTATGTCACACCATCACTATTTCAATGGTGCTTTGGTCACACTTCCACTGTGTTCATGGTGCGTATGCAACATTGTCACAGTTTCAATGGTTCTTTGGTCACACTTGCACTATGTATATAGTGTCTTGGTCACATTATCACTACTTGAATGGTGATTTGGTCACACTTTCACTATGTCTATGGTGCTTTGGTCACATTATTCTTGTTTCAATGGTGTTTTGGTAAAAATTTCATTCTATCTATGGTCCATTGGTGATATTGAGTTCTTTGAATGGTGATTCGGTTGCACTTTCACTGTGTCTATGGTGCTTATGTCACATTAGCACTGTTTCAATTGTGCTTTGGTCACACTCTCCCCATGTCTATAGTGCTTAGGTCACATTATCACTTTTTCAGTGGTGCTTTGGTCATACTATTTCTGTGTTTATGGTGCACATGTCCCATTATCACTGTTTCAATTGTGGTTTGTCGACACTATTACTTTGTCTATGATGCTTAGGTCACATAATTACTTTTTGGTACTTTGGTCACACCTTTTTTGTGTCTATGGTACTTTGGTCACGTTATCACTATTTCAATGGTGCTTTGGTCACGCTTTCACTGCATGTATGGTGCTTTGGTCACATCATCATTGTTTCAATGATGCTTAGGTCACACTCTAAATGTGTGTATGGTGCATTGGTAATATTGTCACTGGTTCAACGGTGCTTTGATTATGCTTTCACCGTGTCTATGGTGCTTTGGTCACATCATCATTGTTTCAATGATGCTTAGGTCACACTCTAAATGTGTGTATGGTGCATTGGTAATATTGTCACTGGTTCAACGGTGCTTTGATTATGCTTTCACCGTGTCTATGGTACTATGGTCTCATTATCACATATTTAATGGTTATTTGATCGTACTTTAAGTGTGTCTATGGTACTTTGTTTACATTATCACTGTTTCAATGGTGCTTTGGTCACATATTCACTGTATCTATGGTGCTCTGGTCACATTAACGCCATTTCAATGGTGCTTTGGTCACACTTTCACTATATCTATGGTGCTTGGGTGACAGTATTACCATAACAGTGGTGCGTTGATCACACTTTCACCGTGTCTATACTGCTTAGGTGACATTATACCGGTTCCAAAGGTGCTTTGATCATAGTTTTAATGTGTTTATGGTGCTAAGGTCATATTATCACAGTTTTATTGGTGATTAGTCACACATTTACGTGTGTATGGTGCTTAGGTCACTTCACCACTGTTTCAATGTTGCTTTGGTCACACCTTCATTGTGTCTACGCTGCTTGGGTTACATCATCACTATTTCAATGGTGGTTTGGTCACTCTTTCACTATGTCTACGGTGCTTTGGTAACATTGTCATTGGGTTAATGGTGCTTTGGTCACACTTTCACTGTGTCTATGATGGTGTTGTCATGTTATCAATGTTTCAATGGTGCTCTGGTCACAAATTTAATGTGCCTATGGTACTTAGGTCACATCATAACCGTTTCAACATTGCTTTGGTCACATTTTCACTGTCTATGGTGCAGATGTCAAAGTATCACTGTCTCAATGGTCCTTTGTTGACATCTTTACTGTATGTGTGGTGCTTTGGTACCAATTTCACAGTGTCTTTGGTACTCTGCTCACATTATCACTGTTTCAATGGTGCTTTGGTCGCTCTTTCACTGTATCTATGGCTCTTTTGTCACATCAGTATTGTGTCAATGGTTCTTTGGTCACACTTCCACTGGGTGTATTGTGCTTATGTCACATTCTCATTGTTCCTATGGTCCTTTGGTCACACTTTCATTGTATCGATGATGATTATGTCACACTATCACTATTTTAATTATTGGTAACGCCGTTACTATATATATGGTCAGATTATCACACTTTCAATGGTATTTTGATCACGCTTTCAAAGTGTATGTGGTGCGTTGGTCACATTATTGCTGTTTCAATGGCGTTTTGGTCGCAATTTCATTGTGTCTACGGTGCTTAGGTCACACTATCACCATTTTAGTGGTGCTTCGGTCACGCTTTCACTGTGTCAACATTGCTTAGGTCACATTATCATGGGTTCAATGGTGCTTTGGTCACACTTTCATTGTATATATGGTGCTTAGCTCACATAACCACTGTTTCAAAAGTTCTTTGGTCACACTTTTGCTTTGTCTATAGTACTTTGGTCACATTATCCCTGTTCCATTGGTGCTTTGGTCACACAGCCACTGTGTCTCTTGTGCTCATGTCATATTATAATGTTTCAATGGTGCTTTTGCCACTTTTTTTCACAGTATCTACAGTCTTTACGCCATGTCATTACTGTTTCAATGGTGCTTTAGTCACACTTTCCCTGTTTCTACAGTTCATAGGTCACATTATCACTGTTTCAATGGTGCTTGGGTCACGCTTTTACTGGGTCTATAGTGCTCATGTCACTGTTTCGATGGTACTTTGGTGACACCTTCTCTGTGGCTTTAGTTCTTATTTCATCTATCACCGTTTCAATGGTGCTTTGGTCACACATTCACAGTGTCAGTAATGCTTGGGTCACATTACCACTGTTTGCATGGTTCTTTGGTCACACTTTTACGATGACTACATTGTTTATGTCATGTTATCACATCTTCATTGGTCATTTGGTCACACGTTCACTGTGCCTATAGTAGGTGGGTAACATTATCATTGTTTCAATGGTGTTTTGGTCACACTTTCACGGTGTCTAAAGTGCTTATGTCACATTATCACTGTTTCAATGGTCGTTTGGTCACATTTTCCCTGGGTCTATGGTGCTTAGGTCACCTTATCACCTTTTCAATGGTACTTTGGTCATGCTTTCATGGTGTATAAGGTGCTTATGTCACACGTTCACTGTGTCTATGGTTCTTTGGTCACATTCTAACTGTTACAATGGTGCTTTGCTCACACCTCAATATTCCTAAAGCGCTCAAGTCACATTACAACTGTTTCAATGGTGCTTTGGTCACGCTTTCCATGTGACAATAATGCTCAGATCCTATTATCACTGTTTAAATAGTTCTTTGGTAACATTTTCATCACGTCTACGGTGCTTTGGTCACATGATCACTGTTTCAATCGTGCTTTGGTCAGAATTTTACGGTGTCCATAGTGCTTTGTTCACATTATCATTGTTTCAATGGTGCTTTGGTCACACGTTTTTTGTGTCTTTAGTGCTTACGTGACATTATGACTGGGTTGATGGTACTTTGGTTACACATTCACTGTGCCTATAGTGCTTATGTCACATTATCACTGTTTCAATGGTGCTTTGGTCACACTTTCAATGGGTCTAAAATGCTTATGTCACACTAGTACCTCTTCCATGGTGCTTTGGTCAAACTTTCATCATGTCTATGGCGCTTTGGTCACATTATCACAGTTTCAATAGTGCTTTTCTCTTATTTTCACTGTGTCTGTAGTGCTTTGGTCACATTATCACTGATTCAATGGTATATTGGTCACACGTTCACTCTCCATATTGTGCTTAGTTTACATTTCAGTATTTCAATGCTTCCTTGGTCACACTTTCACTTTGTCTACACTGCTTAGGTCATATATTCACTATTTCAATGGTACCTTGGTCACACTTTCATCATGTCTACAGTGCTTAGGTCACATTATCACATTTTCAATGGTGATTTGGTCACACTGTCACTGTTTCAATGGTGCTTTGGTCAAATTGTCACTGTTTCAATTGTGCTTTGGTTACATTTTCACTGCGTCTATGGTGCTTATTTCATGTTATCACTGTTTTAGTGGTACTTTGATCACACTTGCACTCTTTTAATAATGCTTAGATAACATTACCATTGTTTCAATGGTGCTTTTCTCACATTTTCACTATACCTGTAGTGCGTAGGTCACTTTATCTCTGTTTGAATGGTGCTTTGGTCACACTTTCACTATGTCTATAGTGCTTAGGTCACATTATCACTGTTTCAACGGTGCTTTGGTCACGCTTTCACTCTCTCTATAGTGCCTAGGGTAACATTACCGCTGTTTCAATTATGCATTGGTCACACTTTCACTGCTTCTACCGTGCTTCGGTCACATAATCACTTTTTGAATGGTGTGTTGGTCACAAGGTCACAGTGTCTTTAGTGCTCGTGTCACATTGTCACTGTTTTTATGGTGCTTTTGTCCCACGTTCACTGTGCCTATAGTTCTTAAGTCAGTTCATCACAGTTTGAATGGTGCTTCGAACACAGTTTCACTGTGTCTATAGAGCTTATTTTACACTATCACTCCTTCAATGGTGATTTTGTCACACTATCACGGTTTCTATGGTGCTTAGCTTACATTATCGCTGTTTTGATGGTACTTTGGTCACATTTTTACTGTGTCTATGGCACTTAGGTCACATTATCACTTTTTCTACGGTGCTTTGGTCACACTTTTACTATGTCTATGGTGCTTAGGTTGCATTATCACTATTGCAATGGTAACTTGTTCACACTTTCACTATGTCTATAATCATTGTGCCACATTATCACTGATTCAATGGTGCCTTGGACACACTTGTACCATGTACATAGTGCATTGGTCACATTATCACTCTTTCAAGAGTGCTTTGGTCACACTCTCACTTTGTCTATGGTGCGTTGGTCACATTACCACTGTTCCAATGGTGTTTGGTCACATTTTCAGGGTTTCTATAGTGCTTATGTCACATTATCACAGTTTGTATGGTGCTTTGGTCACACTTTGACTGTGTCTATAGTACCACTGTTTCAGTGATTCTTTGGTCAGACGTTTACTTTGTCTATAGTGCTTATGTCGTATCTCATTGTTTCAATGGTGATTTGGTCACGCGTTCACTGTCTATAGTGCTTATGTAACATTATCACTGTTTCAATGGTGCTTTGGTCACACTTGTACTGTGTCTACAGTGCTTTGCTTCCAATATCAATGTTTCAATGGCTCTTTTGTCACACTTCCACTATGTCTATAGTGCTTCTGTCACATTATCGCTGTTTTAGTGGTGGTTTAGTCGCACCTTCACTATGTCTATAGTGCTAAGGTCATTTTATGACTTTTTGAATGGTGTTTTGGTCACCCTTTCACTGTGTATATAATGCGTAGATCATGCTATCACTGCTTCAATGGCACTTACTCCACACTTTTACTGTGTCTACAGTGCTTAGGTCACATAATCACTGTTTATATGGTGATTTGGTCACACATTCGCTGTTTTTATATTGTTTAGGTCACATTACAAATGTATAATTGGTGCTTTGGTCACATGTTTACTGTATCCATGGTGCTTAGGTGTCATTATCACTGTTTCAATGGTACTTTGGTCACACATTCAATGTGTCTATGGATCCTTGGTCACATAAACACAGTTTTAATGTTTCCTTGTTCACCCTTTCACAATGTCTATGGTACTTTGACCACGTCATAATTGTTTCAATGGTGCTTTGGTCACACATTCACAGGTTTTATGGTGCTTATGTCATATTATCACTATTTCAGTTCTTCTTTGGTCATACTTCCATTGTGTTTGCGCTACTTTGGTCCCATTATCACTGTCTCAATACCATTTTGGTCACACATTGACTTTGTATGTGGTGCTCTGGTCACATTAACACAATTTAATGGTGCTTTTGTCACCCTTTCACTATGTCTATGGTGCTTATGTCACATTCTCTCCAAGTCAATGGTGCTTTTGTCAGACTTTTATGTACATATGGTGCTTTGGTCACATTAGAACTGTTTCAATGATGCTTTGGATGTACTTTCACTGTGTCCATGGTGCTAAATCACTATTTCAATGGTGTTTTGGTCACACGTTCAGCATGTCTGTGGTGCTTTGGCCACATTATCACTGTTTCAATGGTATTTTGGTCAAACATTCACTATGTCCATGGTACTTTGTTCACATTGTCACTGTTTTCAATAGTCTTTGGCTATACAATCTCTGTGTCTATGGTGCTTTAGTCACGCAATCATTGTTTCCATGGTTCTTTGGTCATACTTCACTGTCTATGGTGCTCATGTCCCATTTTCACTTTTCCAATGGTACTTTTGTTGCAGATTCACATTGTCTAAGGTACTTTGTTCACATTATCACTGTTTCAATGGTGCTTTTGTCACGCTCTCAGTGTGTTGGTCATACTTAGGTCACATAATTGCCCTTTTAATGGTGCTTTGGTCACACTTTCACTGTGTTTGTGGTGCTTTGGTCGTAGTTCCACTGTTTCAATGGGGTTTTTGTCACACTTTCAATGTGTCTATGGTGCTTGACTCACAATTTCACTTGTTTATCGGTGCTTTGGTCACACTTTTAAGTGTGTATGGTGCTTTGGTCATATTATCACTGTTCCACTGGTACGTTGGTCACATTTTCACAGTTTCAATGGTGCTTTGTTTATATTTTCACTGTTTCTATAGTGCTCGGGTCATGTTATCGCTCTTTCAATGGTGCTCTCGTCACAATTTTGCTGTGTCTACTATACTTAGGTCACATTATCACTGTTTCAATGGTACTTTGGTCACACTTTCACCGTGTTCATGGTGGTGTGGTGACATTATCACTGTTTCAATGGTGCTTTGGTCACACCTCACTGTTTCAATAGTTCTTAATCAGATTATCATTGTTTCTACGGTGATTTGGTCATACGCATACGGTGTCTATGGTGTTTTGGTCACATCACCACTGTTTCAATGGTACTTTGGTCACACTTTCACCGTGTTCATGGTGGTGTGGTAACATTATCACTGTTTTGATGGTGCTTTCGTCACACTTTCACTGTGTCTATGGTGCTTAGGTCACATTATCACTGTTTCAATGGTGCTTTGGTCACACCTCACTGTTTCAATAGTTCTTAATCAGATTATCATTGTTTCTACGGTGATTTGGTCATACGCATACGGTGTCTATGGTGTTTTGGTCACATCACCACTGTTTCAATGGTGCTTTGGTCAAACTAGCATTGTGTCTATGGTGCTTGCATCACATCATCATTGAGTTAATGGTGCTTTGGTCACACTTTTATGTGTCTCTGGTGCTTTGGTTACAGTATAATGTTTTCAATGGTGCTTTGGTCACACTTTCACTTTGTCTTAGTGCTAATGTCACATTGTCACAATTTCAATGCTCTCTTGCCACATCTTCAATGTGTCTATGGTGCTTTGGTTATTACTATTGTTATGGTGCTATGGTCATAACGTGTGTGGTCAACGTTGAAAACTCATAATACGAGTCACGGATGGTCTGAGGGGGAAACAATGGTTTGGGAACACCAGGTATAAACTAGCAAACACAGGGACCCTCAATATGTAGTGGCAGGGTGTGGCTACCATGTACGATGACCAACCAAAGTAGGCATGTGTCGCTGACCATGTTCGAAGAATGTCACTATGTGTGGTCAACTTTGATCACTCATAACACGAGTCACAAATGGTCAGAGGGGGAAACAATGGTTTGTGAATACTAGCTATGAATTAGCAAGTACAAAGACCTTCAATATGTTGTGGCACAGTGTGGCTACCATGCACAGTGACCAACCAAAGTATGCATGTCACTTACCATGACTAAAGAAGTTCACTTCATGTGGTCAACGTTGACAACTTACACCAAGAGTCACAGATAGTCAGAGGGGGTAACAATGGTTTGGAAACATTCGCTATCAACTAGAAAGCACAAAGACCTTCAGTACGTAGTGACACGGCGTGGAAACCATGTACAGTGAGAGACCAAAGTATGCATATGCCACTAACCATGACCAAAAGAATTTTGAGTGTGTGGTCAATGTTGAAATCTCATAACACGAGTCACAAATGGTGAGAGGAGGAAACAATGGGTTGGGAACACTAGTTATAAAGTAGGAAATGCAAAGATCTTCAACAAGCAGTGGCACGGTGTGGCTAGCGTGCACAGTGAGCAACCAGAGGATGCATACGTCACTGACTATGACCGAAGAAGTCCAATATGTGTGGTCAACATTGACAACTCATAACACGAGTCACAAATGGTCAAAGGGAGAGAGAATGGTTTGGGAACCCTATGTATCGACTTGAAAGGACAAAGAACTTGAATACGCACAGGCACGGTGAGGCTACTATGCACACCGAACAACCAAACTAGGCATATGTCACTGAACATGACCAAAGAATTTCAATATGGGTGGTCAATGTTCACAATCAAAAACACAAGTCACAAATGGTCAGAGGGGGAAACAATGGTTTCCGAATGTTAGTGTTCAACTAGCAAGTACAGCGACCTTCAATAAGTAGTAGCACGGTGTGGCTACTATGCACAACGACCGACCAAAGTAGGCATGTGTACTGCCTTTGACCAAATAAATCCGCTGTGTGTGGTCAACGTTGACAGCTCAGAATACGAGTCACAAATGGTCAGAGGGGAAAACAATGGTTTGGGAACACCAGGTATCAACTAGCAAGCACAGGGACCTTCAATAAGTAGTGGCACAGTGTGGCTACCATATAGAATGACCAACCAAAGTAGGCATGGGTCACTGACCATGACCAAAGAATGTCACTATGTGTGGTCAACTTTGACAACTCATAACATGAGTCACAAGTGGTCAGAGGGGGAAACCATGGTTTGTGGATACAAGTTATCGATTATCAAGTACAGAGACCTTCAATATGTAAGTGTTTGCGAGTGGTTACGAGTGGTTGCAAGTGCTGGCGACCACTCGCAACCACCCATAACCACTTGGAACAACCAGCAACCACTCGCAACTACTTCCAACCACTCCCAACCACCTGTAACCACTTGCAACAACTCACAACTACTCACAACCACTCGGCACCACTTGCAACCAAAGTCAACCACCTGTAACCACTTGCAACAACTCACAACTACTCACAACCACTCGGCACCACTTGCAACCAAAGTCAACCACCTGTAACCACTTGCAACAACTCACAACTACTCACAACCACTCGGCACCACTTGCAACCAAAGTCAACCACCTGTAACCACTTGCAACAACTCACAACTACTCACAACCACTCGGCACCACTTGCAACCAAAGTCAACCACCTGTAACCACTTGCAACAACTCACAACTACTCACAACCACTCGGCACCACTTGCAACCAAAGTCAACCACCTGTAACCACTTGCAACAACTCACAACTACTCACAACCACTCGGCACCACTTGCAACCAAAGTCAACCACCTGTAACCACTTGCAACAACTCACAACTACTCACAACCACTCGGCACCACTTGCAACCAAAGTCAACCACCTGTAACCACTTGCAACAACTCACAACTACTCACAACCACTCGGCACCACTTGCAACCAAAGTCAACCACCTGTAACCACTTGCAACAACTCACAACTACTCACAACCACTCGGCACCACTTGCAACCAAAGTCAACCACCTGTAACCACTTGCAACAACTCACAACTACTCACAACCACTCGGCACCACTTGCAACCAAAGTCAACCACCTGTAACCACTTGCAACAACTCACAACTACTCACAACCACTCGGCACCACTTGCAACCAAAGTCAACCACCTGTAACCACTTGCAACAACTCACAACTACTCACAACCACTCGGCACCACTTGCAACCAAAGTCAACCACCTGTAACCACTTGCAACAACTCACAACTACTCACAACCACTCGGCACCACTTGCAACCAAAGTCAACCACCTGTAACCACTTGCAACAACTCACAACTACTCACAACCACTCGGCACCACTTGCAACCAAAGTCAACCACCTGTAACCACTTGCAACAACTCACAACTACTCACAACCACTCGGCACCACTTGCAACCAAAGTCAACCACCTGTAACCACTTGCAACAACTCACAACTACTCACAACCACTCGGCACCACTTGCAACCAAAGTCAACCACCTGTAACCACTTGCAACAACTCACAACTACTCACAACCACTCGGCACCACTTGCAACCAAAGTCAACCACCTGTAACCACTTGCAACAACTCACAACTACTCACAACCACTCGGCACCACTTGCAACCAAAGTCAACCACCTGTAACCACTTGCAACAACTCACAACTACTCACAACCACTCGGCACCACTTGCAACCAAAGTCAACCACCTGTAACCACTTGCAACAACTCACAACTACTCACAACCACTCGGCACCACTTGCAACCAAAGTCAACCACCTGTAACCACTTGCAACAACTCACAACTACTCACAACCACTCGGCACCACTTGCAACCAAAGTCAACCACCTGTAACCACTTGCAACAACTCACAACTACTCACAACCACTCGGCACCACTTGCAACCAACTGCAATCACTTTAAACCAGTTGTAACCACTCGAAACCACTCGCAACCACTCGCAACCACTCACAACCACTCGCAACCACTCGCAACCACTCGCAACCACTGATAACCACATGCAACCACTCGCAACCGCTTACAACCACTCGCAACCAGTTGCAACCACTTGCAACCACTCGCAACAACAAGGAACCACTCACAACCATTCGCAACCACTTGCGACCACTTGCAACCACTCACAACCACTCACAACCACTCACAGCCACTCACAACTCCTTCCAACAACTCCCAACCACTCTCAACCACTCGTAACCACTCGCAACCACTCTCAACCACTCGCAACCACTCGCAACAATTTGCAACCAATCAAAAACCACTCGTAACCACTTGCAACCACTCGCAACAACTCACACCCACTCGCAGCCACTTGCAACCAATTGCAAGCTCTCGCAACCACTTGAAACTACTTGCAACCACCGGCAACCACTCACAACAACACGCAACCGCTCACAACCACTCACAACCACTCACAACCACTCGCAACCACTTGCAACCACTCGCAACAACTTGCAGCCACTCGCAACCACTCACAACCACTCGCAACCACTCATAACCACAAGCAACCACTCGCAACCACTTGCAACCACCTACAACCACTCGCAACCACTTGCAACCACTTGCAACCAAAGTCAACCACCTGTAACCACTCGCAACCACTCATAACCACAAGCAACCACTCGCAACCACTTGCAACCACCTACAACCACTCGCAACCACTTGCAACCACTTGCAACCAAAGTCAACCACCTGTAACCACTCGCAACCACTTGCAACCATTCGCCACCACTCACAACCACTCGTTACCACTTGCAACCACTCGCAACCACTTCCAACCGCTCGCAACCTCTCCCAACCGCTCACAGCCACTTGGAACTACTCGCAACCAATGGCAACCACTCACAACCACTCGCAACCACTCACAACCACTCTCAGCCCCTTGCAACCACTCGCAGCCACTCGCAACCACTCGCAACCACTCACAACCACTCTCAGCCCCTTGCAACCACTCGCAGCCACTCGCAACCACTCGCAACCACTCACAACCACTCTCAGCCCCTTGCAACCACTCGCAGCCACTCGCAACCACTCGCAACCACTCACAACCACTCTCAGCCCCTTGCAACCACTCGCAGCCACTCGCAACCACTCGCAACCACTCACAACCACTCTCAGCCCCTTGCAACCACTCGCAGCCACTCGCAACCACTCGCAACCACTCACAACCACTCTCAGCCCCTTGCAACCACTCGCAGCCACTCGCAACCACTCGCAACCACTCACAACCACTCTCAGCCCCTTGCAACCACTCGCAGCCACTCGCAACCACTCGCAACCACTCACAACCACTCTCAGCCCCTTGCAACCACTCGCAGCCACTCGCAACCACTCGCAACCACTCACAACCACTCTCAGCCCCTCGCAACCACTCGCAACCACTCGCAACCCCTCGCAACCACTCACAACCACTCGCAACCACTCGGAACCACTCGTAACCACTCTCAGCCACTTGCAACCACTCGCAACCATTCCGAATCACTCGCAACCACTCTCAACCACTCGCAACCACTCACAACCACTCTCCACCCCTCGCAACCAGTCGTAACCACTCGCAACCACTCGCAACCACTCGCAACCAGTCGCAACCACTCGCAACCACTCCCAACCGCTCCCAACCACTCCCAACTTCTCCCAACCAATCGCAACCACTTGCAACCACTCGCAACAACTCGCAACCACTCACAACCACTCGCAACCACTCTCAACCACTCACGCCCACTCACAAATACTCACAACCAGTCGCAACCACTTGCAACCACTCCCAACCACTTGCAACCACTCGCAACCACTAAAAACCACTAACAACCACTCGCAACCACTTGCAACCACTCGCAAGCACTCGCAACCACTCGCAACCGTTCAAACCTACTTGCAACCAGTCATAACCACTCGCAACCACTTGCATCCAATTGCAACTACTCGCAACCACTTACAACCACTCCCAACCACTCGTAACCACTCGCAACCACTCGCAACCACTCGCAACCACTCGCAACAAATCGCAACCACTTGCAACCACTTGCAACCACTCACAACCACTCCAAACCACTTGCAACCAGTCACAACCACTTGCAACCGCTCTCAACCATTACTAACCACTCGTAACCACTCGCAACCACTTGCAACCACTTGCAACCACTCACAACCACTCCAAACCACTTGCAACCAGTCACAACCACTTGCAACCGCTCTCAACCATTACTAACCACTCGTAACCACTCGTAACCACTCCCAACAACTCGCAACCACTCACAACCACTCACAACCACCCGCAACCACTTGCAACAACTCGCAACCACTCGCAAACACTCGCAACCATACGCAACCACTCGCAACCACTCGCAACCACTCGCAACTAAACAAAAGCAATCACAACCACTCGCAACCACTTGTAACCACTCACAACCATTTGAGACCACTCGCAAACACTTGCAACAACTCGCAACCACTTGCAACCACTCACGACAACTGGCAACCAATTGCAAGCACTCACAACCACTCACAAGCACTCACAACCACTCGCAACCTCTTATAACCGCTTGCAACCACTTGCAACGACTAGCAACCACTCAACCACTCACAACCACTCGCAAGCACTCACAACCACCCGGAACCACTCGCAGCCACTCGCAACCAGTCGCAACCACTCGCAACCACTCGCAACCACGCGCAACCACTCGCAACCAATCGCAATAACTCCCAACCACTCGTAACCACTCGCAACCAGGCGCAAGCACTCGCAACCACTCGTAACCACTTGCAACCTCTCGCAACCTCTCGCAACCACTCCCAACCACTCCCAACTACTCGCAACCACTCCCAACCACTTGCAACCACTCGCAACCACTCGCAACAACTCACAACCACTTGCGACCACTCGCAACCACTCTCAACCACGCGTACCACTCGCAACCAGTCGCAACCACTCGTAATCACTCGCAACCACTCACAACCACTCGCAACCACTCACAACCACTTGCAATCACTTGCAACCACTCACAACCACTCACAACCACTTGCAAGCACTCGCAACCACTTGAAACCACTTGGAACCACTTGCAACCGCTCGCAACCACTTGCAACCACTCACAACCACTCACAACCACTCGCAACCACTCGCAACCACTCGCAACCACTTGCAACCACTCACAACCACTCGCAACCACTCGCAACCACTCGCAACCACTCGTAACCACTCGCAACCACTCGCAACCACTCGCAAGCACTTGCTACCACTTGCAACTACTCGCAACTACTCGCAACCACTCGCAACCATTGGCAACCACTTGTAACAGCTCGCAACCACTCGCAACCACTCACAACCACTCTCCACCCCTCGCAACCACTCGTAACCACTCGCAACCACTCGCAACCACTCGCAAGCACTTGCTACCACTTGCAACTACTCGCAACTACTCGCAACCACTCGCAACCATTGGCAACCACTTGTAACAGCTCGCAACCACTCGCAACCACTCACAACCACTCTCCACCCCTCGCAACCACTCGTAACCACTCGCAACCACTCGCAACCACTCGCAAGCACTTGCTACCACTTGCAACTACTCGCAACTACTCGCAACCACTCGCAACCATTGGCAACCACTTGTAACAGCTCGCAACCACTCGCAACCACTCACAACCACTCTCCACCCCTCGCAACCACTCGTAACCACTCGCAACCACTCGCAACCACTCGCAAGCACTTGCTACCACTTGCAACTACTCGCAACTACTCGCAACCACTCGCAACCATTGGCAACCACTTGTAACAGCTCGCAACCACTCGCAACCACTCACAACCACTCGCAGCCATTCACAACCACTCGCAACCACTCACAACCACTTGCAACCACTCGCAACCACTTGCAACCAAATTGTGTAAAGTCCTCGCTCGACTCCTTCAGCCAGCCTAGATGTTGTGACACCTATTGCCAGAATCCTCGTGACAGGCTGTCGCAAGGATCCTGGCGATAGGTCTGGCTCCGCGTTGCTATTGCGGGAATGCTGTCTCTTCTTTTATGTCCAGCTCATTGGTCCGTTATCCTTCGAACGAACGGGAGATCATGAAGTCCCACCGTGGGAATCCCACTGTGGGAGGGCAGAAACGCGCAATCCGTGGCAAGCATGTGGACACGGTTGAGCCATGGATGCCTCTGATGGCACCGAATGCGCCCATCTGGCAGCGTGAGTATTGGTTCTCTCGCTTCTCACGCCAAGGCATTGGCTGTAATGTCGGCGGTCGATACGTGGCTGCCGTCCGATGTAAATGATGACACTGCATGGGAGCATTTCTTAACCAGCTTTTGATGCAAACGCACCGGCTGTAATATCGGCAGTCAAAACGGGAACTGAACCATGACGGGTAGACAGGTTTTGCCCACTCAGGTGCGAATGGCATCCAGTTTGGCGTGCAAACTTACAAGAAGTGAGTGCCGAAACAAGTACTCGGACAGCATGACGTGGTATGGTATCGGTTGAAGTACAGACAGTCCGGTGAAAGCTTCCCGCCAACTGTAGGTTCGCATTGCTGCTCACCCCATGCACCACTATTTCATACAATGCAACTTCTCTGATGAATGTCTGTTTTCTGTGGACAGACTTGGACAGACGGGAGGGACTAATGCACACCGTGGATACACACTTGTCTAAAGTACACGATGAATGTCCAGCAAATGACGACCCAGATTCTGTTGGGCAAGAACAATCGATGGTGGACACATTGTATTTTTGTGTTTATTTCCTCGATTGCAGGATGACTTATCTAAAAAACAGCAAGACTATAGGTGCTGTTGCCATATGGATTGAGGAAAACAGGACCTTGAGACCATTTTCAGGCCATCAATTGCATAAGCAGCACGTGCCGTCACCGACAGCACACGCGCAAGTAGTGATTGATCCCCGCCGGCGACCTGCCAGCCTCTCGGGCGACTGATCACTGATCGGTAACCAGTCACACATCACTGATGTGGTAGTCGCAGTCATCCAGGACTTCGCCAGAGTCGGAGTCCTGACCCTCTCGTGGGCCACGAGAGGGTCAGGAGGGCATTCTATAACTGAACCACCATCGCAGACAATGCTGCCGTAAGTTTGACCACTACGGCGGAGGAAGAAGACGACGAGGATGATGAGGAGGAGGAAGTCGGGGAGAAGCGGAAGTTAGGTGGCAAGGAACCGAGTGTCGTTTGGCTGGTGTTCAAGAAGTTTTTGCACCCGATAAAAGGACATTGCGCACAGTGCTCGCTGTGTCCCAAGGACCTCTCCAACAATAACGGTGCCACCTCAACGCTGTGGAAGCACCTGCGTCTCAAGCACCGGACACGATATTTGGAGCTGAAGGAGGAGGAAGTAGCCTCAAAGTTCAGAATTGCCAGCGCCAATGTTACGAATGTAGCTGCTGAACAGGGGGGAGTAGCAGCCGCGGTGGTGGTGGCGGTGAATGCCCAGAACTCGGTGATTGGTCGGGGGTTGGCTGCTGTTGGTGCAGTGTTCAACAAGTTCTACTTCCAGAGCTGCATTTGGAAGCATGTCATGGACAAGAACTGCAGCTTCCTCTCGATGGAGAGCAACTGGCTGCAGCGTGCCTTCTGGCATGGGAACCCGGCGTGCGACCTCCCTGGTCGCATGACCATCAGTCGGCAAATTGTCACAGCTGCCCCAACATTCCGCAAACGCATCAGGAAGATGCTCGCAGATGTCACGTCGGCCATGAACTTCACAACAGACTTGTGGAAGGGCGACAACAGGATGAAGTACATCGGCGTGACTGCGCACTGAATCGCCGACTTTCAGGTGACGTGTCTTGGATAGTGTTCAGGTTTGTGTGTAGTGCAGGGTGCCAGGCAGATTTTGCAGGCTGCTGGTCAGATTTATGAGCAGTGCATGGTGCTGGACAGAATTTATGCGATGTACAGCTTTTTGGATGGCAGCTCGACAGGTTCTCTAAGCTGCTGGACTGGATTGTGTGAAGTCCAGGGTGCTGGACAGGTTTTCCAGGTTGCTGGTCAGATTTGTGTGCAGTGCCGGGTGCTGGACAGAATTTGTGTGCTATACAGATTTTTGCATGGCAGGTGGACAGGTTTTCCAGGCTGCTGGTTATGATTGTGTGCAGTCCAGGGTGCTGGACAGAATTTGTGTGCTGTTCAGATTTTTGCATGGCAGCTGGACAGGTTTTCCAGGCTGCTGGATGGAATTTGTGTGCATTCCAGGGTGCTGGACAGAATTTGTGTGCTGTACAGATTTTTGCATGGCAGCTGGACAGGTTTTCTAGGCTGCTGGAGGGGATTGGTGTGCAGTCCAGGGGGCTGGACAGAATTTGTGTGCTATACAGATGTTTGCATGGCAGCTGGACAGGTCTTCTAGGCTGCTGGAGGGAATTTATGTGCAGTCCAGGGTGCTGGACAGAATTTGTGTGCTGTACAGATTTTTGCATGGCAGGTGGACAGATTTTCCAGGCTGCTGGTCAGAATTGTGTGCAGTCCAGGGTGCTGGACAGAATTTGTGCGCTGTATATATTTTTGCATGGCAGCTCGACAGGTTTTCTAGGCTGCTGGAGGGATTTTGTGTGCAGTCCAGGGTGCTGGACAGAATTTGCAGGCTGCTGGTCAGATTTGTGTGCAATGCAGGTTGCTGGACAGAATTTATCTGCTGGTCAGAATTTGCGTGCTCGACATAGTGCACCATTGAAAGAGTGACAATGTGACCTAAGCACTATAGACACACTGAAAGTGTGACAAAATCACCATTGAAAAAGTTATAATGTGACATAAGCACTATAGACACGATGAAAGTGTGACCAGAGTACCATTGAAACAGTGATAATGTGACCTAAGCACTGTAGACACAGGAAACGTGTGACAAAAGCACCATTCAAACAGTGACAACATGACCTTCGCACCATAGACACAGTGAATTTGTGACCAAAGCACCACTTAAATAGTGATGATATGATAAGATGCTTTCATCACATAATTCCAGGTTGAATGGTGGATTGGTCACAATTTCACTATGCCTATGGTGCTTAGGACACATTATCACTGTTTCAATGGTGCTTTAGTCACACTTTCATTGTATCTATGATGGTGAAGTCACATTTTCACTGTTTCAATGGTGTTTTGGTCACACGTCTTTTTGTCTATGGTGTTTTGGCGATGCTATCATTGTTTCAATGGTGCATTGGTCACATGTGTCTATTGTGCTTACACGACATTATCACTATATCAATGGTGCTTCGGTCATACGTTTATGTACTTTTGGTACCTTGGTCATGTCATCACTATTAAAATGGTGCTTTGGCTACACATTATCTGTGTCTATGGTGCTTACGTCTCATTCTCAATGTTTCAATGTTGCTTCGGTCACATTTTCAGTCTCCATGGTACATCGGTCATATGATATTTGTTTGAATGGTGTTTGGGGACACTGTCACAATGACTATATTACCTTGGTCATGTAATTACTGTTCAAATGGTGCTTTTATCACACTTTCACTATGTCTATAGTGCTTACGTTACATTCTCACTGTTTCAATGGTTATATGGCCACCCTTTCACTGTGTCTATGGTGCCTAGGTCACATTATCACTGTCTCAAAACTTCTTAGGTCACACTTTCACCATGTCTATGGTGCTTAGGTCACACTACCACTGTTTCAA
>SZWC01003004.1:83162-97008 GCA_023375785.1 Penium margaritaceum | reverse complement strand
GTAACCACTCGCAACCACTCGCAACCACTCGCAACCACTCACAACCACTCGCAACCATTGGCAACCACTCGCAACTACTCGCAACCAATCGCAACCACTCGCAACCAATCGCAACCACTCGCAATCACTTGTAACCACTCGCAATCACTTGCAACCACTCGCAACCAATTGCAATCACACCCAACCACTCGCAACCACTCGCAGCCACTCGCAACCACTCGTAACCACTTACAACGACTCGCAACCACTTGCACCCACTTGCAACCACTCGCAACCACTTGCAACCACTCTCAACCATGCATAATCACTCACAACTACTTGCAACCACTCGCAACCAGTCAGAACCACTTGCAATCACTTACAACCACTCGCACCCACTCGCAAACCGCTCGCAACCACTCACAACTACTTGCAACCACTCGCAACCAGTCAGAACCACTTGCAATCACTTACAACCACTCGCACCCACTCGCAAACCGCTCGCAACCACTCACAACAGCTCGCAATCACTCGCAACCACTCGCAACCACTCGCAACCACTCAAAACTACTCACGACAACTTACAAGTACTCGTAGCCACTCGTAGCCACTCACAACCACTCACAACCACTTGCAACCACTCGCAACCAATCGCCACCAATCGTAACCACTCGCAACCACTCACAACCACTTGCAACCACTCACACCCACTCGCAACCACTGGCAACCACTCTCAACCACTCGCAACCACTTACAACCACTGGCAACCTCTCGCAACCACTCGCAACCACTTGCAACCACTTTCAACGACTCGCAACCACTTGTAACCACTCGCAACCACTTGCAACCACTCACAACCACTCGCCACCACTTGCAACCACTCGCAACCACTGGCAACCACTCACAACCACTCGCAATCACTCGCAACAACTCGCAACCACTCAAAACCACTTGCAACCACTTGCAACCACTTGCAAGTGATGTTATAACATAAGCACAATAGGCTCGGTGAAAGTGTGATAATGTGACCAAAGCATCGTAGAAAGAGTGGAACTGTGACCAAAGCACCTTTGAAACAGCGACAATGTGACCAAAGCACCATATACACAGTGAAAGTGTGACCAAAGCACAATTGAAATAGTGATGATGTAACATAAGCACCGTAGAAATGCTGAAAGTTTGACCAAAACACCATTGCACCAGTGATAATGTTACCAAAGCACTATATACACGTTGAACGTGCGACCACGAGACCAATTAAACAGTGATAATGTGACATAAACACCATAGACCCACTGAAAGTATGACCAAATTATCATTGAAATAGTGATAATATGACCTGAGCACCATAGACACAATGGAAGTATGACCAAAGCACCATTGATACAGTGATAATGTGACCTAAGCAGCACAAACACAGTGAAAGTTTGACCAAAGCACCATGGAAACAATGATGGTGTGACATAAGCACCATAGACATGGTGAACGTGTGACCAAAGCCTAATTAAATGAGTGATAATATGACCTTAGCACAGTACAAACAGTGAAAGCGAAATAAAGGCACCATTGAAATTGTTATAATAGGACCAAAAAACCATAGACACAGTGAAAGTGTGACTGAGGCACCACTGAAACAAACATAGTGGGAAAAAAGCACCATAGACACAGTGAAAGTGTGACCAACGCACCATTGAAACAGTGATAATGTGACAAAAGCACCATAGACACAATGAAATTGTAGCCAATGCACCACTGAAACAGTGATCCCGTGACCTAAGCACTATAGAAACAGTGAAAGTGTTACCAAAGCACCATTGATACTATGACATTATGACCTGAGCACCATAGACACATTGAAAATGTGACCAAAGTACCATTGAAATAGTGATGATATGACACAAGCACTATAGACATGGTGCAAGTGACCATAGCACCATTGCAACATTGATAGTTTACTCAATGCACCATATAAACAGTGAAGATGCGACAAAAGCACCATTAAAACAATGATAATGTGACCTAGGTACCATATTCACAGTGAATGTGTGACCAAAACACAAATGAAACGGTAATGGTGTGACCTAAGCACCATAGACATAGTGAAAGTGTGATAAAGGCACCATTGAAACAGTGATAATGTGGCTTAAGCACTATATAAATAGTGAACGTGTGACCAAAGGACATTGAAATAGTAAAAATGTGACCAAAGCACCATAGACACAGTGCAAGGGTGACCAAAGTACCTTTGAAACAGCAATAATGCAACAAAAGGACTAAAGACACAGTAAAAGTCTGAACAAAGTACCATTGATAGAGTGCTAATGGGAACAAAACACCATATACACAGTGAAAGGTTGATTAAAACACCAACGATGCTAATGTGATCCTAGCACCATAAACACACTGAAAGTGTGTCCACGATACCATTGAAACAATAATAATAGGACCTAAGAAACTTACACACAATGAAAGTGTGACGAAAGCGCCACTGAAACAGTGGTAATGTGACCAAAACACCATATACAAGGTGAAAGTATGACCAAAGCACCATTGAAACAGTGATAATGTGACCTAAGTACCATAGAGACGGTGAATGTGTGACCAAAGCACCATTCTAACAGTGATAATATACCTAAGCACATTAGACACAGCGAAAGTGTGATCAAGGTACAATTAAAGCAAAGAGAACAGGACCACAACACCATAAACACAGTGAAAGTATGACCAAAGCACCGTTGAAACAACGATAGTGTGACCAAAGTACCATATACACACTGAACGTCTGATCAAATAACCATTGAAACAAAAATGGTGTGACCTAAGAATTATAGACACAGAGAAAGTGTCACCAAAGCACAATTGAAACAGTGATGTTACGACCTAAGCACAGTTGACTTTGTGAAAGTCTGACCAAAGCACCATTGAAATAGTGAAAACATGACCTAAGCGCTGAGATAAGGAGCATGCTACCAAAGCGCCATTGCAATATTGATAATTGACCAAAAGAACATTAGACTGCGTGAAAAGGAGACCATAGCACCATTGAAACATTGAGAATGTCACGTACGCATAATAGACACAGTGAAAGTGTGACTAAAGCACCAATGAAAAAATGATGGTGTTACCTATGCACCATAGGCATAGTGAAAGTGCGACCAAGGCACCGTTGAAACTGTTCTAATGTGACCAAAGTACTACAGACATGGTGAACGTGTGACCAAAGTACCACTGAAAGAGCGTTTATGTGACCAAAGAACCATAGAAACAGTAAAGCTGTGACCAAAGCACCTTTGAAATAGCGATAATGTGACCAAAGCACCATATACATAGCAAAAGTGTAACCAAAGCACTACTTAAATAGTGATGATATATCTATGGTGCTTAGGTCACATGATCACTGTTTAAATGGTGCTTTGGTCAGTGTGCTACTCTGTCTATGGTACTTTGGTCACATTCTCACGCTTTCAATGGTGCTTTGATCATCGTTTCAATCTGTCTATGGTGCTTCAGTCACATTATGACTGTTCCAATGGTGCTTTGGTCACACTTTCATTGTGTCTATGGTGATTTGGTTACATTGTCACGGTTGCAATGGTGCTTTGGTGACACGTTATTTGTGTCTATGGTGCGTTAGACATATTGTCATTGTTTCAATGGTGCTTTGGTCACACTTTCATTGTGTCTTTAGCAGGTAGGCACGTCATCACTCTTTGACTGGTGTTTTGGTCACACTGTCACTGTGTATATAGTGCTTTGGTCACATTATCACTCTGTGAATGATTCTTTCTTCATACGTTTACTGTTTCTATGGTGCTTACGTCACATTATCAGTGTTTCAATGCTGTTTTGGTCAGATGTTTATGTTTCCATGGCACTTTGGTCATATTATCACTATTTTAATGGTGCTTTGGTTACATGTTTACTGTGTCTATGGATCTTATGTCACATAAACTCTTTTTAGTGGTGCTTTGGTCACACGTTTGCTGTTTATCTGGTGCGTTGCGTACATTATCACTGTTTAAATGGTGCACATGTCACGCTTTCACTTTGTTTATGGTACTTTGGTCACATTGTCAGTGTCTTGATGGTCCTTTGTTCACACTTTCACTCTGTCTCTTGTGCTTTGAACACATCATTACTGTTTCAATGGTGCTTTGGGCACACCTTCATTATGTCCATAGTTCTTATGTTACACTATAACTCTTTCAGTGGTGCTTTGATCATGGTTTCGCTGTGTCTATGATGCTTACGTCACATTACCACTGACTCATAGGTCCCGAGGTCACACTTTCACTATGGATATGGAACTTATGTCACAGTATCACTTTCTCAATGGAGCGTTGGTAACACTTTCACTTAGTCTATGGTGTTTTGTTCACATTATCATTGTTTCAATGGTGCTTTGGTCACGCTTTCACTGTGTCTGTGGTGCTTTGGTCAAATGATCACTATTTCAATGGTGCACTAGTCACATGTTTATTTTGTATATGGTGCTTTGGTCACATTATCACTGTTTCAATGGTGCTTTGGTCACAATTTCATTGTGTTTATGGTGCGTTGGTCACAGTATCACTGTTTCAATGGTGTTTTTCTCACACTTCTACTTTTTCTATGGTGCTTTTGTGACATAATCGCTGTTTCATGATGCTTTGGACACGCTTTTAGTGTCTTTATGGTGCTTTGATCACGTTACCAATGTTTAAGTGGAACGTTTGTCACACCTTCACTGTGTCTATGGTGCTTTGGTCACGTTATAGCCGTTTTAATGGTGCTTTGGTCACACCTTCACATTGTCTATGGTACTTTGATCACGTTATCACTGTTCCAATGTTGGTTTGGTCATACTTTCATTGTATATATAGTGCTCTAGTCATGTTATTACTGTTTCAATGGTACTTTGGTCACACTTTTACTTTGTGTATAGTGCGTATGTCACGCTATCACTGTTTTAGTGGTGCTTTGGTCCCACATTCCCTGTGTCGTTGGTGCTTTGGTTGATTTTCACTCTTTCAATGGTGCTTTGGTCATACGTTTACCGTGTCTATGGTGCTTTGGTAATATTTTCACTGTTCCAAGGCTAGTTTGGTCACACTCTCACAGTGTTTATACTGTTTAGGTCACATTATCACTGGTTCAATGGTGCTTTGGTCACAATTTCATTGTGTCTGTAATGCGTAGGTTGCATTATCATTGTTTCAATGGTGCTTTGGTCAGACTTTCATTGTGTCTATGGTGCTTAGGTCACATTGGCCCATTCACAATGGTGCTGTTGTCACACTTTCACCGTGTCCATGGTGCTTATGTCCCATTATCACTGTTTAAATGGTTACTTGGTCATACGTTCGCTGTTTCTAGTGTGCTTTGGTCGCATTATCACAGTTTGAATGGTGCTTTGTTAACACTTTCATTGTCTATGGTCCTTTGCTCACATTGTCACTATTTCAATGGTGCTTTGGTCACACTCTCATAGTGTCAATGGTGCTTTGTTCATATTATCACTGTTTCAAGGGATCTTTGGTCATACTTTCACCACGTCTATAGAGCTCATGTCACATTATCGCTGTTTCAATGGTGCTTTGATCACAATTATACTTTGGCAACGATGTGTTGGCTACCATTGCACTGTTTCAAACGTGCTTTTGTCATACTTTTTTTTTTTGTCTACGATGCTTTGGTCATATTTTCAATGTTTAAATGGTACTTTGGTCATTTTTTCACTCTATCTATGGTGCGTATGTTACATTATCACGGTTTCAATGATGCTTTGGTCACACTTCCACTGCGTGTATGGTACTTAGGTCACATTAGCATGGATTCAATTGTGATTTGGTCACACTTTCACTGTGTCTTTCATGGTCATGTCACATGATTTCTGTTTCAATGGTGCTTTGGTCACACTTTTATGTGTTCATGGTACTCTATACACATTATCACCATTTCACTAGTACTTTGGTTACACATTCACTGTGTCTATTGTGTTGAAGTAACATTGTCATTGGTTGAGTAGTACTTTGGTCACACATTCACTGTGTCTATTGTGCTTTTGTCACGTTATCACTGTTTCAATGGTGGTTTGGTCACACTTTCACATTGTGTATGGTACTTTGGTCACACATTCACTGTGTCTATTGTGCTTTTGTCACGTTATCACTGTTTCAATGGTGGTTTGGTCACACTTTCACATTGTGTATGGTACTTTGGTCACATTCTTACTGTTTTGATGGTGCTTTGGTCACATTATTGTTGTTTAAGTGGTGCTTTGGTCACACTTTCCCTCTGTCTGTTATACTTTTGTCACACTATCACTGTTTCAATGGTTATTTAGTCACACTTTCACTATGTCTTTGGTGCTTTGGTCACATTCTTACTGTCTGAATGGTGCTTTGGTCACACTTTGACAGTTTCTATATTGCTTAGGCTAAATTATCAGTGTTTCAATGCTGTTTTGGACACGCTTTCACTGTGTCTATGGTGCTTAGGTCACATTCTCACTGTCTCAATGGTGCTTTGGTCACGCGTTCACTGTGTCTATGCTGCTTATGTCACATTATCACTGGGTCGATGGTAATTTGGTCACACATCTACTGTGTGTGTGTTGCTTTGGTCACATCCTCACTCTTTCAATGGTGTTTAAGTCACTGTTTCACTATGTATAAAATGCTTTTACCACATTATACCTGTTCAAGTGGCACTTTGGTCACACTTTCACTGTGTGTATGGTGTTTTGGTTACGTTATCACTGTTTCAATGGTGTTTTTGTCACACGTTTATTGTGTCTATGGTGCTTTGGTCATATTATTACTATTTCAATGGTACATTGGTCACACTTTCGTGGTGTCTATAGTACGTATGTTAAGTCATCACTCTTTCAATGGTGTTTTTGGTACCTTTTCACTGTGTTCATGGTGCATTGGTCACATTATTACTTGTGAATGGTGCTTTGGTCACACTTTCTCTTTGTCTATGGTGCTTAGCTCACATTGTCATGGTTTCAATGGTGCTTTGGTCACACTTTCACTGTGTCTGTGGTGCTTAGGTTCCCATTATCAATGTTTCAATGGTGATTTGGTAACACTTTCACTGTGTCAAAGTTGCGCTTGTCATTTCATGGCTGTTTCGATGGTGCTATGGTCACACGTTTACTGTGTTCATACTGCTTTTGTCACATTGTCACTGTTTCAATGGTTCTTTGGTCACACGTTTACTGTGTTCATACTGCTTTTGTCACATTGTCACTGTTTCAATGGTACTTTGGTCACACTTTTACTTTGTGTATAGTGCGTATGTCACGCTATCACTGTTTTAGTGGTGCTTTGGTCCCACATTCCCTGTGTCGTTGGTGCTTTGGTTGATTTTCATTCTTTCAATGGTGCTTTGGTCATACGTTTACCGTGTCTATGGTGCTTTGGTAATATTATCACAGTTCCAGGGCTAGTTTGGTCACACTCTCACAGTGTTTATACTGTTTAGGTCACATTATCACTGGTTCAATGGTGCTTTGGTCACAATTTCATTGTGTCTGTAATGCGTAGGTTGCATTATCATTGTTTCAATGGTGCTTTGGTCACACTTTTGTCACGTGCATGGTGCTTTGGTAATATTATCAATGTTTCAACGGTGTTTTGGTCGCGCTTTTACTGTGTCTATAGTACTTAGGTCACATAATGACTCTTTCTATGGTATTTTGGTCAAACCGTGACTGTGTATGGTGCGTATGTCATTTTATCACGGTTCCATGGTGCTTTGGTCACCCTTTCACCATGTCTGTGGTACTTAGGTCACATTATTGCGGTTTTAAAGGTATTTTTGTCACACATGTATGTTTCCATTATACTTTGGTCATGTTTTCAATTTTCAGTGCTGATTTGGAGACACATTCACTGCGTCTATGGTGCTTTGGTCACATTATCACCGTCTTTATGGTACTTTGGTCACACTTTCACTGTGTCTATGGTGCTTAGGTCACATTATCACTGTTTTGATGGTGCTTTGGTCACACGTTCACTGTGTCCATGGTGCTAAGGTCCCATTATCACTGTTTCAATGGTGGTTTGGTCACACTTTCACATTGTCTATGGTACTTAAGTCACATTATCACTACATCTATGTTGCTTAGGTCACACTTCCACCATCTCTATGGTGCTTACGTCACATTATCACTGTTTTGATGGTGCTTTGGTCACACGTTCACTGTGTCCATGGTGCTAAGGTCCCATTATCACTGTTTCAATGGTGGTTTGGTCACACTTTCACATTGTCTATGGTACTTAAGTCACATTATCACTACATCTATGTTGCTTAGGTCACACTTCCACCATCTCTATGGTGCTTACGTCACATTATCACTGTTTTGATGGTGCTTTGGTCACACGTTCACTGTGTCCATGGTGCTAAGGTCCCATTATCACTGTTTCAATGGTGGTTTGGTCACACTTTCACATTGTCTATGGTACTTAAGTCACATTATCACTACATCTATGTTGCTTAGGTCACACTTCCACCATCTCTATGGTGCTTACGTCACATTATCACTGTTTTGATGGTGCTTTGGTCACACGTTCACTGTGTCCATGGTGCTAAGGTCCCATTATCACTGTTTCAATGGTGGTTTGGTCACACTTTCACATTGTCTATGGTACTTAAGTCACATTATCACTATTTCAATGGTGCTTTGGTCACACTTCTGCCGTGTCTTTGGTGCTTTTACCGCATTCTCACCCTGTCAATGGTGCTTTGATCATAGTTTCACTCTGTCTATGGTGCTTTGGTCACATCATCACGGTTTCAATGGTGCCTTGGTCACACGTTTATTATGTCCATGGTGCTTTGGTCATATTATCATTGTTTCATTGGGGCTTTGGCTTCACTTTCACTATATGTGTGTAGTACTTAGGTCACGTCATCACTTTTTCAATTGTGTTTTGGTCACACTTTCACTGTGTCTATGGTTCTTTGGTGAAGTTATCACTGTTTCAATGGTACTTTGGTCACACTTTCAGTGTGGCCATGGTGCTTAGGTCACTTTTTCACCGTTTCAATGTTGCTTTGGTCATACTTCCACTGTTTCTATGTTGCTTAGGTCACATTATCACTCTTTCAATGGTGCTATGGTCACACGTGTATGTTTCGATGGTACTTTGGTCATGTTATCACTGTTTTGATGGTGTTTTGGTTGCATATTCACTGTGTCTATGGTGCTTAGGTCACATTATCACTGTTTCAATGGTGCTTTGGTCACGCTTTCACTGTGTCTATGGTGCATAGGCCGCATTAGCATGGTTTCAATGGTGCTTTGGTCACACGTTCACTGTGTCCATGGTGCTAAGGTCCCATTATCACTGTTTCAATTGTGCTTTGATCAAACTTCCACCGTGTCTATCATGCTTAGGTCACATAATTTCGTTTTAATGGTGCTTTGGTCACACTTTTATGTGTCCATGGTACTCTGGTCAGATTATCACCATTTCATTGGTGTGTTGGTTACACTTTCTCTGTGTCTATGGTGTTTAGGTCACATTGTCATTGGTTTAGTGGTACTTTGGTCACACATTGACTGTGTCTATGGTGCTTTTGTCCCGTTATCACTTTTTCAATGGTACTCTGCTCCCACTTTCACATTGAGTATGGTACTTTGGTCACATTATCACTGTTTTGATGGTGCTTTGGTCACACTTTCACTGTGTCTATGGTGCTTTTGTCCCGTTATCACTTTTTCAATGGTACTCTGCTCCCACTTTCACATTGAGTATGGTACTTTGGTCACATTATCACTGTTTTGATGGTGCTTTGGTCACACAGTCATTGTTTCTATAATATTTTGGTCACATTGCTATTGTTTCAATGTTGCGTTGGTCACACTTTCACTATGTCTATTGTACTCCTGTCACACAATCACTGTTTCAATGGTTCTTTGGTCACACTTTAACTATGTCTTTGGTACTGTGGTGACGTTCTCGCTGTCTTAATGGTGCTTTGGTCACACTTTTATTGTGTCTACAGTGCTTAGGTTACATTATCTGTGTTTCAATGGCGTTTGTGGCACACTTTCACTGTGTCTACGGTGCTTGGGTCACATAATGACTCTCTGAATGGTGCGTTGGTCATACATTCACTGTGTTTATGGTTCTTAGGTCCCATTGTCACTGTTTCAACGGTTCTTTGGTCAGATTCTCACAGTGTCTATGGTGCTTTGGTCACGTTAGCAGTGTTTCAATGGTGCTTTGGTCAGAACGTCTTTGTCTATATTGCTTTGGTCACATTACCATTGTTTCAATGGTCCTTAGCTCACACTTTGACTGTGTCTGTGGTGCTTTGGTCACACTATCACCGTTTCAATGGTACTTTGGTCACACTTTAAATGTGTCTATGGTTCGTAGGTCACATTATCACTAGGTAAATGGTACTTTGGTCACACTTATACTGTGTGTATGCTGCTTTGGTCACATCCTCACTCTTTCAATGTTGTTCAAGTCACAGTTTCACTATGTCCAGAATGCTTTGGTCACGTTGTCACCGTTCCTGTGGTGCTTTGGTCACACTTTCACTATGTGTATGGTGCTTTGGTTATGTGATTACTCTTTCAATGGTCTTTTGGTCATGCATTTATTATATCTATGGTGCTTTGGTCATATAATCACTATTTCAATGGTACTCTAGCCACACTTTCACCGTGTCTATAGTACGTAGCTCAAGTCATCAGTCTTTCAATGGTGCTTTGGTCACACTTTCACTGTTTCCATGGTGCTTTTGTCACATTATCACTTGTCAATGGTGCTTTGCTCACACTTTCACTTTGTCTATGGTGCTTAGGTTACATGATCACGTTTTCAATGGTGCGTTGGTCACACTTTCACAGTGTCTATGGTGCTTAGGTTCCCATTATCACTGTTTCAATGGTGCTTTGGTAATAGTTTCACTTTGTCAATGGTGCTTTGGTCATTTTATTGCTGTTTGAATGGTGCTAAGTTCACATGTTTACTGTGTTGATAGTGCTTTTCTCACATTATCACTGTTTCAATGGTGCTTTGGTCACACATTCAGTGTGTCTATGGTGCTTAGGTCACACTGTCACTGTTTCATGGTGCTTTGGTCACATGTCTACTGTGTCTATGGTGCTCTGGTGACATTATCACTGTTTCAGTGGTACTTTGGTCACGCTTTCGGTGTATTTATGGTGCTTTGGTTACATTATCACTGTTTCAATGGTGCTTGGGTCACAATCACTGTTTCTACGGTGCGTATGTCACGTTATCACTGCCCAATGGTGTTTTGGTCACGCTTTCACGCTGCCTATAGTGCTCTGTTTACATTTGCATTGTTTCAAAGGTGCCCTGGTCACACTTTCATTGTGTCCATGGTGCTTGAGTCATATTGTAACTGTTTCATCTGTGTTTTGGTCACGGATTCAATGTGTATATCGTACATAGGTCAGAACAAGATTCTTTTTATAGTATTTTTTTCAGCCTTTGACTGTGTGTATGGTGCTTATGTAAATTTATCACGGTTGCAACGGTGCTTTGGTCACACTTTCCCCATGTTTATGGTGCTTAGGTCACATTATCGCTGTTTTAAATGCATTTATGACACACTTATATGTTTCAATGATATTTGGTCACGTTATCACTATTTCCGTGGTGATTTGGTCACATGTTCACTGCCTCTATTGTGCTTTTGTCACATTATCACTGTTTTAATGGTACGTTGGTCACACTTTCACATTGTCTATGGTACTTCACTCACATTATCACTGTTTCAATGGTGCTTTGGTCACACTTTCACTGTGTCTATAGTACTTTGGTCACATTAATACCGTTTTAATGGTGTTTTGTTCTGACGTTCACTCTGTCTATGGTCCTTTGGTCGCACTATCGCTGTTTCAATGGTGCTTTATTCACACTCCCACTGTGTCCATGGTGCTTAGGTCACATTATCACTATTTCAGTGGTGCTTTGGCCACACCTCCACACTCCCATTGTGTCTCTGGTGCTCTCGCCACATTATCACTGTTTTAATGGTGTTTTGGTCAACCTTTCACATTGTACATGGTACGTTGGTCACATTGTCACCGTTACAATGGTGCGTTTCTCACACTTTCACTGTATCTATAGTGCTTCAATCACATCTGTAATATTTCAATGGTCCTTTGGTCACACTTTCACTGTGTCTATCGTGCTTATGTTACATTATCAATATTTAAATGGTGGTTTGGTCACACTTTCACAGTGTCTATGGTGCTTATGTCACATTATCAGTACATCTATGTTGCTTAGGTCACACTTTTACCATCTCTATGGTGCTTAGGTCACATTGTCAATGTTTAAATAGTGCTTTGGTAACACGTCCATCGAGTCTCTGGTGCTTTGGTCACATTGCCACCGTTTCAATGGTGCTTTGGTCACGCTTTCACTGTGTCTATAGTGCTTTGGTCATATTATCACTGTTTCAATTGTGCTTTGGTCGCAATCTAACTCTGTCCATGGTGCCTTGGTCATATACCATTGTTTCAATGGTGCTTTGGAAACTCGTTCACTTTGTCTATGGTGTTTTGGTCACATTTTCAGTGTTTCATCATTACTTTGGTCAAACTTTCATTAGATCCATGGTGCTTACGTCATATTATCACTGTTTCAATGGTAATTTGGTCACACTTCTACTGTGTCTATGGTGCATTGGTGACATTATCACGGTTTCAATGGTACTTTGGTCACGCTTTCACGGTGTTTATGGTGCTTTGGCCACAATGTCGTTGCGCAAGTGGCTACGGTGCTTTGGTCACATTTTCACATTGTCTACTGTACTTTAGTCATATTGTCACTGTTTCAACAGTGCTTTGGTCATACATTTGTTGTCTATGGTGCTTTGGTCATAATATCATTGTTTTAACGGTGCATTGGTCAGACTCTTATTGTGTTTATGGTATTGGGGTCACACCATCGCTGTTTCAATGGTACATTGGTCACACTTCTACCGTGTCTATGGTGCTTTGGTCACATTCTCACTCTTTCAATGGTGCTTTGATCATAGATTCACTCTGTCTATGGTGCTTTGGTCACATTATCACGGTTTCGATGGTGCGTCGGTCACACGTTCATTGTGTCTACTGTGCTTTGGTCATACTATCATTTTTTCAATGGTGCTTTGGCTTCACTTTCACTGTGTCTATAGTACTTAGGTAACGTCATCACATTTTCAATGGTGTTTTGGTCACACTTTTACAGTGTCTGTTGTTCTTTGGTCACATTATCACTGTTTCAATGGTGCTTTTGTCACACTTTCAGTGTGGCTATGGTGCTTAGGTCACATTATCACCGTTTCAATGTTGTTTTGGTTACATTTTCACTGTGTCTATGGTGCTTTGGTCATATTACCAGTGGTCAGTGGTGCTTTGGTCACTATTTTACAGTGTCTATGGTGCTTTGATCACACCCTTACTGTGTATATGGTACTTTGATCACATAACCAATGTTTCAATGGTGTTTTGGTCACACATTCTCTGTTTATGGTGATTTTGGTCACATCGTCACTGTTTCACTGGTGATCGGAGCACACACTCAAAGTTTCTATGGTGCTCTTGTCAATTTATAACTATTTAAATGGTGCTTTGGTCACACTTTGACCGTTTATAGGATGCCTAGGTCACACGAGAACTGTTTCAATTGTGATTTGGTCACACATTTATGTGTCTATGTTGGTTTGGTCACATCGTCACTGTTTTAATGGTTCTTTGGTCACAGGTTTACTTTGCCTATGGTGCTTTGGTCACATTATCACTGTTCTAATGGTACTATAGTCACACTTTCTCTGTGTCTTTGGTACTTAGGTCACATTATCACTGTTTCAATGGTGCTTTGGTCACACTTTCACTGTT
>SZWC01003004.1:63119-77290 GCA_023375785.1 Penium margaritaceum | reverse complement strand
TATTGTCTGTGGTGCTTTGGTCACATTATCACTATTTTAATGGTGTCTTGGTCACAATTTCACTGTGTATATGGTGCCATGGTCACATTATGATTGTTTCAGCTGTGCTACAGTCACACCTTCACTATGTCTACGGTGCTTTGGTCACATTATCACTGTTTCAATGGTAATTCGGTCACACGTTGACTGTGTCTATGGTGCTTAGGTCACATTATCACTACTTCAATGGTGCTTTGCTCACACTTTCACTGTGTATTTGGTGCTTATGTGACATTATCACCGTTTTAATGGTGCTTTCATCACACGTTTTCTGGTTTGTATAGTTCTTACGTTAGATTATAATTGTTTCAATGGTGCTTTGGTCACATGTTCTCTGTTTCTAAAGTAACTAGGTAACATTATCATAGTTTCAATGGTGCTTTGGTCACACTTTCACTCTGTCTATAGTGCTTAGATCCCATTATCACTGTTTGAATGATGCTTTGGTCATAATTCCACCGTGTCTATGGTGCTTTTGTCACATAATCAATGCTTTAATGGTGCTTTGGTCACACTTGTACTCTGTATGGTGCTTTGGTCACATGATCATTGTTTCAATGGTGCTTTGGTCACACGTTCACAGTGTACATGGTACTTTGGTCACATGATGACCGTTTCAATGGTGCTTTGATTACACTTTCACTGTGACCGTGGTGTCTATGTGACATTATCACTGTTTCAATGGTGCTTTGGTCATGCTTCTACTGTGTCTATGGTTCTTTGGTCACATTGTCACTGTTATAATAGTACTTTGGTCACAAGTTTACTCTGTCTATGGCGCTTTGGTCAAGTTATCACTGTTTCAAGGGTGCCTTGTTCACACTTTCACTGTGACTATGGTGCTTATGCCACATTATCAGTTTTTCAATGGTGTTTAGGTCATGCGTATAGGGTTTCTATAGTGCTTTGGTCATACTATCACTGTTTCTATGGTGCCGTAGTCACACTTGCACTGTGTCTATAGAGCGTAGGTCATATTTTAACTGTTTCAATGGTTTTTGGGTCACACTTTCACTGTGTCTTTAGTGCTTAGGTCAAACTATAACCGTTTGAATTGTGCTTTGGTCATACTTGCACTATGTTTATGGTGCTTAGGTCATATTCTTCTTGTTTCAATGGTGTTTTGTTTACACTCACCCTGTCTATGGTGCTTTGGTCACATTATCACTGTCTCAAGGGTGCTTTTGTCACACGTTCACTGTGTCTATGGTGCTTTGGTTATATAATCACTGTTTTAATGGTGATTTGGTCACACTTTCACTGTGTATATAGTGCGTGGGTCACATTATCACTCTTTTAACGGTGCTTTGGTCACACCTTCAATGTGTCTATGGTGCTTAGGTCACATTATCACAATTGCAATGGTACTTTGGTCACACTTCCCGTGTGTCTATGGTGGTTATGTCACATTATCATGGTTTCGAAGGTGCTCTGGTCACACTTGTACATTTTCCATGGTGCTTAGGTCACATTATCACTGTTTATATGGTGCTTTGGTCACACTTTCACAGAGTATATAGTACCTCGGTCACATTAGCATTGTTTCAATGGTACTTTTGTGACAAGTTTACTGTGCCTATAGTCCTTCGGTCACACTATCACAGTTTCTGTGGTGCTTTGGTCAGACAATCACTGTTTCAATGATGCTTTGGTCATACGTTTACCGTGTATATGGTGCATAGGTCATATTATAACTATTTCAATGGTGCCGTCGTCACACTTTCACTCTGTCTATAGGGCTTAGGTTAAATCATCAATGTTTCAAGGGTGCTTGGTCACACTTTCACTATGTCTATAGTGCTTATGGTGGTTAGGTCCCTTCATCACTGATTTACTGGTGCGTTGGTCACATTTTCACTGTGTACATGGTGCTTTGGTTATCACTGGTTCAATGGTGCTTTGGTCACACGTTCATTGTCTATGGTACTTTGGTCACATTCTCATTATTTCAATGATTATTTTGTCACACTTTCATCGTTTCTATTGTATTTCGGTCACACTATCACCGTTTCAATGGTTCAGTTGTCACTCTTTCAATGGTGCTCAGGTCACATTATTGATATTTCAATGGTGCTTTGGGGACAAATTTACTGTGTCTATGGTACGTTGGTCACATTCTCACTCTTTCAATGGTGCTCGGTCACAGTTTCACTCTTTCTATGATGCTTTGGTTACATTGTCGCTGTTCCAATGGTGCTTTGGTCACAATTTCACTGTGTCTATGGTGCTTTGGTTACTTTGTCTCTATTTTAATGGTGCTTTGGCCACACTTTCATTGTTTCTATGGTGCTTTGGTCATATTATCACTCTTTCACTGGTGGTCTGCTCGCACTTTCACCGTGTCTATAGTGCTTTGGTGACATTATCACTGTTTTAGTGGTGCTTTGGTCATACTTTCACCCTGTCTATTGTGCTTATGTAACAGTTGCATGGTTTCAATGGTGCTTTGGTCATAACTTCACTGTGTAAATGATGCTCAGGTAATATTATAATGATTTCAATGGTGGTATGATCACACGCTCATGCTTATATGGTGCTTTGATCACATTATCACAAATTCAACGGTGCTTTGGTCACACTTTCACATTGTCCATGGTACTTTGGTCCCTTTATCAATGTTTCAATGGTGCTTTGGTCACACTTTGACTCTGTCTATAGTTCTTAGGATACATTATAACTATTTCAATGGTGCTTTTGTCACATTTTCACTGTATCTATGGTGCTCATGTCACGTTATCAGTGACTCAATGGTGTTTAGGTCATACGTTCACTATGTATATGGTGCTTTGGTCAAATTTCGTTGTCCATGGTGCTTTGGTCACACTTTCACTATATTTATGGTGTTTTGGTCACACTATCACCGTTTCAATGGTGCTTTGGTTATACTTTCTTTGTGTATGTGGTGCTTAAGTCACATTCTCACATTTCCAATGGTGCTTTGGTCACAATCTCACTTTGTCTATGGTGCTTTCGTTACATTATCCCTGTTCTAATGGTGCTTTGGTCACACTTTCACTGTGTATATGGTGCTTTGGTTACATTATCACGAGTTCAATGGTGCTTTGGTCACACTTTCATTGTTTGTATGGTACTTTGGTCACGTCATCACTCCTCCAATGGTATTTTGGTCATACCTTCATGGTGTCGTTGGTGCTTTGATCACATCATCGCTGCTTCAATGGAGCGTTGGTCACACTCTCAGTGTGGCTATGGTGCTTGGGACACATTATCAAGGTTTTAATGTTGCTTTGGTCATATGTTTATGATGTCTATGGTACATAGGTCACATTATCACTGTTTCAACGGTGCTTTGGTCACACGTTTATGGTTCTACGGTACTTTGGTCATGTTATCACTATTTAACTGGTGCTTTCGGTACACATTCACTGTTACTATGGTGCTTAAGTCACATTATCTATGTGTCAGTGGTGCTATTGTCACATATTCACTATGTCTACGCTGCTTTCGTCCATTTGTCACTGATTGAATGGTGCTTTGGTCACGCGTAGAGATTTTTTAAGGTACTTTGGTCACATTATCACAGTTTCCACAGTGATTTTGTCACACTTTCACTTTCTCCATAGTGCTTTGAGTACATCATTACTATTTCAATGGTACTTTGGTCACGTGCTCATTGTGTGTACAATTTTGAGGCTACATTAACACTATTTCAGTGGTGCTTTGGTCACAGTTTTACCGTGTCTATGGTGGTTATGTCACATTATCACTGACTTAAGGATGCTTAGGTCACACTCTCACTATGTCTATGGTGCTTAGGTCACAATGCCACTATTTCAATGGTGCGTTGGTCATATTATCACTGTTCCAATGGTACTTTGGTAACACTTGCACTGTGTCTATGGTGCCTTGGTCATACTATCACTGATACAATGGTGCTTTGGTCACATGCTCACTTTGTCTATGGTGCTTTGGTCACATTGTCACTGTTTGAATGGTGCTTTGGTCACACTTTCATTGCATCTTTCGTACTTACGTCACATTGTCGCTATTTCAATGGTACTTTGTCGCACTTCTACTGTGTGTATGGTGCTTAGGTAACGTTATCACTGTTTCAATGGTGCCTTGGTCACGCTATCAGTGTGTTTATGGTGCGTTGTTAACATAATCTTTGCATTAGTGGTACTTTCCTCATACCTTCACTATGTATATGGTGCTTTTGTCACACTTTCACANTGTCAACGGTGCTTTGGCCACACTTACAATGTTTATGGTGCTTTGGTCACATTATCATTACTTGAATGGTGCCTTGGTGACACTGTGTCTATGGTGTTTTGGTTAGTGTGACGAAAACACCATTGCACCAGTTATAATGAGACCAAATCACCATAGACATATCGAAACTAAAAAGCACAGTACCAGTGAAATAGTGATAATGTGACATAAGCACCATAAACACTGTAAACGTCTGACCAAAGTACAATTGAAACAGTGATTATATGACCTAAGCACCATAGACACTATGGAAGTGTGACCAAAGCACCATTGAAATAGTGATAATGTGACCAGAGCACTATGGAGACAATGAAAGGGTGACCAAAGCACCATGGAAACAATAATGGTGCGACATAAGCACCATATAACTGGTGAAAGTATGACAAATGTACCATTAAAACAGTGACAATGTGACCCGAGCACCATAGACACGTGGAATGTGTGACCAAACCACCATTGAAACAGTGATAATGCGACCAAAGCACCATGGAAACTGCGGAACTGTGACAAAAGTATTGTTCAAACAGTGAGAATTTAACCAAAGCACCATAGACTCAGTTAAAGTGTGACCAAATATCCATTTAAACAGTGATATTGGGACCAAAGCACCACGGACACATAACAGTGTAACCAAAGTACAATTGAACAGTTATAGTGTGACCTACGACCTATAGACAGTGTGAAAGTGTGACCAAAGTAGCGTTGGAATAGTGATGACGTGACCCAAGACCCATACACACGGTATAAGTGTGACCAAAACATCATTGAAACAATTATAGTTTGACAGAAGCACCATAGACAGAGTGAAAGTGTGACCAAAGCGCCATTGAAGCAGTGATAATGTGATCAAATCACCGTGAACAAAGTGAATGTGGGACCAAAGCACCATTGAAATGGTGACAATGTCATTTAAGAATCATAGAGACGGTGAAAGTGTGACCAAAGGAGCATTGACACAGTGACAATATGACCTAAGCACCATAGACACAATGAAAGTTTGACCAAAGCACAATTGAAATTATGACAACTTGACCAAAGCACCATAGACACATGGACAATGTGACCAAAGCACCATAGCCAAAGTGAACATGTGAACAAAGCACATTTGAAACAATGAGAATATCACATAAACATTGTAGACAGTGAAAGTGTGACGATTGTACCAGTGAAACAGTGATAATGTCACCCAAGCACCATAGACATAATGAAAGTGTGACCAAGGCACAATTAAACCAGTAATAATGTGACCTAAGCACCAAAGACACATTGAAAGTATAACCATCTAATCAATACAACAATGATAATGTAATAAAAGCACCCCAAACATGGTGATAGTGTGACAAAAGCACCATTGAAATAATGAGAATGTCGCATACTCACGATAGACACATGAGAAATGTGACAAAAAAACCATTAAAGAAGTGATCATGTTACCCAAGTACCATAGACTATGTGAAAGTGTGACTAAAGAACCATTGAAATAGTGATAATGTCACCTACGAACCATACACACATTGAAATTGTGACCACAGCACCATTGAAACAGTGATCATATGACCAAAGAAACATCTACACAATGAAAGTGTGATCAAAGCACCATTGTTACAATGATAATGTGGCATAAGCACCATTGACACAGTGAAAGTGTAACCACACTACCACCAAAACAGTGAAACCGTGACCTAAACACCACAATGTCTTACTGTAAGAGTTATAACGTGAACAAAGCAACATAGACATAGTGAAACTGTGACATTGAACCATTAGAACAGCGATAATGTGACCTATGCTCCACTGACATAGTGAATGTGTGTCCAAGTCACCAAGTGAACAGTGACAATGTGACCTAAGCACCATATACTTTGCAAACGGGTTGCCAAAGCTCCATTGAAACATTGCTAATGCGACCAAAGCGCCATAGACACGGTGAAAGTGTGATAAAAGCACCATTGAAACAGTGCTTTTGTGACCAAAGCACTATCGACACTCTGATCATGTGTCAAAAGTACCATTGAAACAGTGACAATGTGATCAAAGTACCATAGACATTGTGAAAGTATGACCAAAACACCACTGAGACAGTGGTAATGTGACAAAAGCACAATAGACACGGTAAACGTTTGACAAAAGCACCATTGAAACAGTGATAATATGACCTAAGACATAAAGACATAGTGAAAGTGTGACCAGAGAAACATTGGAACGGTGGTGATATGACCAACGCACCATAGACACAGTAAGAGTGACAGAAGCACCATTGAAACAATGATATCGTGACCTAAGTACCATAGACATAGTGAAAGTGTGACAAAAGAACCTTTGAAACAAAAACAATGTGACCTAAGCACCATAGACACTGTGAATGTGTGGCCAAAATGCCATAGAAGTAGTGATAATGTGACCAAATCACCATAACAAAAGTGAAAGCGTCACCAAAGCACCATGGAAACAGTGATAATGTGATGTAAGCATTATGGACGGAGTGAAAGTGTGACCAAATTAGACTTGAAAGTGTGATAATATGACATAGACACCATAGACACAATGAAAATGTGACCAAAGCACCATTGAAATTGTGGTAATGTGGTGAAAGCACCATATAACAGTGAAAGTGTGACCATAGTACCATTGAAACAATGATAATGTGACCAATGCACCAAAAACACAGTGAAAGTGTGATCAATGCGCCATTGGAACAATGATATCGTGACCTAAGTACCATAGACATAGTGAAAGTGTGACAAAAGAACCTTTGAAACAAAAACAATGTGACCTAAGCACCATAGACACTGTGAATGTGTGGCCAAAATGCCATAGAAGTAGTGATAATGTGACCAAATCACCATAACAAAAGTGAAAGCGTCACCAAAGCACCATGGAAACAGTGATAATGTGATGTAAGCATCATGGGAAGAGTGAAAGTGTGACCAAATTAGACTTGAAAGTGTGATAATATGACATAGACACCATAGACACAATGAAAGTGTGACCAAAGCCCCATTGAAATTGTGGTAATGTGATGAAAGCACCATATAACAGTGAAGGTGTGACCATAGTACCATTGAAACAATGATAATGTGACCAATGCACCAAAAACACAGTGAAAGTGTGATCAATGCGCCATTCAAACAATGACAGTATGTCCTAAACATCATGGAAAGTGAAACTGTGACCAAAGTACCAGTGTGAACATGATCATGCGACCTAAGCACCATAAACATAGTGAAAGCGTGACCAAGGCACCATTGAAATAGTAATAACGTGACATAAGCACCAAAGACACATGAAAAGTGTAACAAAAGCATCATTGAAACAATGATAATGTAATCAAAGCACCATAGACACAGTGAGAGTGTGACCAAAGCACCATTGAACCAATGATAATGTCACCTCAGCACCATAGAAACAGGCGAAGTGTGACCAAGGGACCATTGAAACAGCGAGAATGTGCGCTATGTTCCATAGACAACATGAAATTGTGACCAAAAGAACCATTGAAATAGTGATAGCATTAGCTAGGAGCCATAGACACAGTGAACGTGTGACAAAAACACAATTGCAACCGTGATAATGGGACCAAATAAACACTAACATAGTAAAAGTGTGACCAAAGCACCAATGTAGCAATGATAACGTGACCTAAACACCATGGACACGGTGAACGTTTGACCAAAGCATCATTGAAACAGTTAAAAGGTAACCAAAGCACCATGGATGCAGTGACGTTGTGATCAAAGTACCATTAAAACTGTGACAACATGACCTACAAATTATATACACCGTGAAAGTCTGACAAAAGCACGATTGAAACAGTGCTAATTAGACCAAAGCGCCATAGAGGCAGTTAAAGTCTGACAAATGCACAATGGAAACAGTGATATTGTGACCAAAGCAGCATAGACACATTAAACGTGTGACCAAAGTACTATTGATACAATAGTAATGAGATCAGTATTAGAGTGAAAGTGTGACCAAAACAACATTGAAACAATGATCATGTAACCAAAGCACGATATACAAAGTGAGAGTTTCAGTAAAGCACCATTGAATCGTGATAATGTGACCAACGCACCATGGACACAGTGAATGTGTGACCAAAGCACCATAAAAACAGTTATAGGTGACCAAAGCACCATCGACACATTGAAGGTATGACCAAAGGACCATTGAAACTGTGATTATGTGACCTAAGCGGTCAGACAAAGTGAAAGTGTAACCAAAGCATCATTAAAACAGTGATAATGTAACCTAAAAACCATAGGCACGATGCCAATGTGACCAAGCACCATTGAAAGGGTGATAATGTGACCAAAACACCATATGAACAGTAAAAGTATGACCAGATCACCATTCAAACAATGATAACATGATTGAAGCAACGTAGAAATAACATAAGTGTGAGCAAAGCACCATTGAAACAGTGGTAATGTTACCACACCACCATAGACACAGGAAACGTGTGACCAAGGCACAATTACGACAGTGATAATGTGACCTATGCACGGTAGACACAGCAAATGTATGACCTGGGCACCATTCAAACAGTAACACTGTGACCTTAACACCGTAGAGACAGTGAAACGGTGACCAAAGGACCATTGAAAATGTGATGATGTGACCAAAGCACCATAGACACAGTGAAACTGTGACCAAAATACCATTGGAACATAGAGAATGTGACCAAATCACCACATACACAATGAAGTGTGACAAACGTACCATTGAAACAGTGCTAAAGTGACAAAAGCACCATGGCAACGCGAAAATATGACCAAAGAACCATTAAAGCAGTGATGATGTGACTCAAGCGCCATAGACACGGTGATGATGCGACACAAGCATCATTGAAACAATGATAATGTCAGCAAAGTACCATGGATACATAAATGTGTGACCAAAACACCATTAAAAGAATGATTTTGTGACCTAAGCACCATAGACACACTAAAGGTGTGACCAAAGCACAAGGGAAACAGTGAAAATGTGACCAAAGCACTACACACACAGTGAAAGTATGACCAAGGGACCATTGAGACAGTGATAATGTAACCACAACACCAAAAACATAGTGAAAGTGTGACCAAAGTACCAATAACAGTGATCATGTGACCAATGGACACTAGGCAGGGTGAAAGTGTGACCAAAGCACCGTTGAAAAAGTGATAATGTGACCTAAGCATGATAGACACGGTGAAAGGCTGACCAAAACACCATTGAAAAACTTAAAATGTGATCCTAGCACCATAGACACAATGAATACATGACCAAAGAACCATTAAAAAAGTGACAAGTTACCAAAGCATCATAGACGCATTGAACGTGTGACCAAAGTACCATTAAAACAGTGATAATGTGACCCAAGCATCATATACACAGTGAATGTGTGACCAAAGCACCATTTAAAGTGTGATAATGTAACTAAAGCACTCTAGACACAGAAATTTGTGACTAAAACACACTGAAACAATGATGATGTCACCAAAGCAACATGGCCACAGTGACAGTGTGACCGAAGCACCATTGAAATGGTGTTAATGTGACCATAGCACCATAGACACAGTAAAACCGTGACCACATCACCATTGAAATAGTGACAATATGACCTAAGCACTATATAAATAGTGAAACTCTGACCAAAGCACCATTGGAACAGTGAGAATGTCACCAAAGCATCGTGACACAGTGAGAGTGTGACCAAAGCACCATTAAAACATTAATAATGTGACATGCGACCATAAACACAGTGACAATGTGACCAAAGCACCATACACAAAGTGATAATGTGACCAAAGCACCATGTACGCAGTGCAAGTGTGACATAAGGACCATTGAAACGGTGAAATTGTGACCAAAGTACCATAAACAGAGAAAGGTGTGACCAAAGTACCATTCAAACAATCATAATACAACCTAACCACCATAGACACCTTTACAGTGTGACCAACGCACCATTGGAACAGTGATAGTGTAACCTAAGCACCATAGACACAGTAAACGTGTGACCACAGCACCATTGAAACAGTGATGATGTGACCAAAGCACCACTCACACAGCTTTTGATGTGACCAAAGTGCCATACACATAGTGAGAGTGTGACCAAAGCACCATTAAAAAAGTGAACATGTGACATAAGCACCATAGACACGGTGAAAGGGTAACCAAAGCACCATTGTAATAGTGATAATGTGACAAAAGCACCTTAGAAACAGTGAATGTGTGACAAAAGCACCATTGAAACTGTGAGATTGTGACCTGAGTACCATATAAACAGTGAAAGTGTGACATAACGACAATTAAAACACTGACAATGTGACCAAACACCATATACACAGTGAAAGGGTGACCAAAGCAATGTTGAAAGAGTGATACCATGACCAAAGCACCAAAGACACAGTGAACGTATGACCAGCTTACCATTGAAACAGTGTTAATGTGACCAAAGTACCATGGACAAATAAACGAGGGACCAATGCACCATTGGAACTGTGAGAATGTCACTAAAGCATCGATTCATAGTGAAGGTGTGACCAAAGTACCATTGAAACAGTGATCATATGACTAATCACTAAAGAAAAAGTGAAAGTGTGACCAAATAACCATCAAAACAGTGATAATGTGACCACAACACCATATACATAGTCAACATGTGACTAAAGTACCATTTTAACAGTGATGATTTAACCTAAGCACTATAGACACAGTGAAAATGTGACAGTATCATCATTGAAGCAATGATAATGTGACCACAACACCATAGACAAAGTGACATTGTGGCCAACACACCATTGTAGCAGTGATAATGTGACCTACGTACATTAGATATAGTGAACGTGTGACCAACGTACCATTGAAACAGTGATGATGTAACCTAAGCATGAAAGACACGGTGAACATCTGACCAAAGCACCATTGAAATGGCGATAATCTGACCAAAGCACCATAGACACAGTGAATGTATGACCAAATCACCATAAAAACAGTTATAATGTGACCTACGCACCAAAGACAAAGTGAAAGTGTGACCAAAGCACCATTGAAAAGATGAAAATGGGACCTAAGCACCATAGACACAGTAAAGGCGTGACCAAACCATTACTAAAACATTGATTAGTGATCAAAGAACCACAGACAAAAGGAAGGTGTGACCAGTGCATCATTGAAACGGTGTTCATGTGACCCAAGGGTCATGGATACGTTGAAAGTATGACCAATGCACCATTAAAACAGTGATTATGTAACCAAGGAACCATAGACAAAAAAATGTGTGACAAAAGCACCATTGGAATAGTAATACTGTCACTAAAGTACCATAGACACAGTCAAAGCATGGCCAAAGCACCATTGGAGCACTGATAATATTACCTAAGCATCATAAACATAGTGAGTATGACCAAAGCACCGTTGAAACAGTGATAATGTGACAAAAGCAAACTAGACACGGTGAAAGTGTGACCAAAGTACCATTGAAACAGTGATAATATGACCTAGGCACCATATAAACAAATAAACTGTGACCAAATCACCATTGAAACGGTAATAATGCGACCGCAGCATCATAGACATAGTGAACGTCTGACCAAAGCACCTATGCAACAGTGATAATGTGACCTAAGCACCTTAGATACAGTGAAAGCGTGACAAAAGTACCATTGAAATGATGATAACATAACATAAGCACAAAAGACACAGTGGAAGTGTGACCAAAACACCATTCAAACAGTCATAATGTGACCAGAGTACTACAAACACAGTGAAAGTGTGACAAAAGCATCATTGAAACAGTGACAATAGGACTAAAGCACCATATACACAACGAAAGTCTTACCAAAGCACAATTCAAATAATGAGAATAAGACCAAAGCACCATATAAACTCTGCAAGTGTGACCAAAGTATCATTGAAACAATGATAGTGTAACTAAACATACATAGGCACGGTGAAAGTGTGACCAAAGCATCATTGAAACAGTGATAATGTGACCAACGACCCATAGACAAACTGAAGTTGTGACCAATGCACCATACAAGCAGTATTTATGTGACCAAAAGACCATAGACACAGTGAAAGCGTTCCCAATATGCTATTGACACACTGGTAATGTGACCAACGCACCATAGACACAATGAAAGTGTGTCCAACACACTTTGTTGAAACAATGATAATGTGACCTAAGAACCATATTCACAGTGAAATTGTGACCAAAGTACCATTGAAGCAGTGATAGCGTAACATAAGAACCTTAGACACAGCAAGAGTGGGACCACAGCACCATTGAAACAGTGAACGTGTGACAAACGCACCATTGAAACTGCGAGAATGTGACCAAAGCACCATAGACATAGTGAAAGTGTAACAGAAGCACCGTTGAAATAGTGAGTAAAGGATCAAAGCACCATAGACAGTGAAAGTGTAACCATATCACCATTGAAACAGTGATAATGCGACCAAATCACCATAGACATACTGCAAATGTGACCAAAGCACAATTGAAACAGCGAGAACAGGACTTAAGCACCAGAGACAAAATGAAAGTGGGACCAAATCACAATTGAAACCGCGATAATGGGACTAAAGCACCATTGTGACATGTGACCAAAGGACCATTGCAACGGTGATTATGTGACCAAAGCACCATGAACAAAGTCAACCTGCAAACGAAGCACCGTAGATAAATTCATAATGTGTTAAAAGCACAATAGACACAGTGAGATCACGACCAAATCACCATTGAAACTGTAATAGTGTGACAAACGTACCATGGACACAATGAAAGTGTGAACAAAGTACCATTGAGACACTCATAATGTGACCTAAGAACCATACACACTATGAAAGTGTGAGCAAAGCACCCCCAACACAGTGAAATTGTGACTAAAACACCATTGAAACAGTGAGAATGTGACATAAGCACCATAGACACAGTGAAAGTGTCACCAAAGTACCATTCAAACAATGATTATGTAACCAAAGCATCATAGACATAGTGAAAGTGTGACCAAAGCACCATCAAAACAGTGATGAGGTGACATACACACCATAGACATAGTGAAAGTGTGACCAAAGCATTAATCAACAATTATAATTTGACTTAAGCACCAAAGACAGTCAAAGTGTGACTGAACCACCATTGAAACCATAATCATGTGACCTAAGCAGTATAGACACTATGAACGTGTGACCAAAGCACAATTGAAATTGTGATAACATGACAAAAGCACCATAGACACAGCAAAGAAATGAGTTAAGCACCATTCAAACAGTCAAAATGTCACCAAAGCATTAAAGACACAGTGAAAGGGATGCCAAAGCACATTTGAAACAGTGATAATGTGGCCGAAGCACCATAGACACAGTACAAGTAAGACAAAAGCTCCATTGCAATAGTGAGAATGTGACATAACCACCATAGACCCAGTGAAAGTGTAACCAAACCACCATTGAATTAGTGATAATGTGACAAAAGTACCATAGACACGGTGAAAGTGTGACCAAAGTACCATTGAAACAGTGATTATGTGATGTACCACCATACACATAATGCAAGTGTGACCAAACCACCATTGGAACAGTGATAATGTGACCTAAGCACCATAGATATGGTAAACTTGTGAACAAAGCACCATTGCAATAGTAATAATGTGACATAAGCATCATAGACACAGTGAAAGTGTGACAAAAGCACCATCAAAACAATGAAACGTGACCAACGCACCATTAACCCATTGAAAGGGTGATCAAAGCACCATTTAGACAGTGATGATGTGACATAAGGACCCCAAATATAGTGAAAGTGTGCCAAAGCACCATGGAAACAGTGATAATGTGACATAAGCACCATAGACACTATGAACTCAAGTCAAAAGCACCATTGAAACACTGATACTGTGACCAAATTACCA
>SZWC01003004.1:46606-63114 GCA_023375785.1 Penium margaritaceum | reverse complement strand
ATGGAGTGAAACGGTGACCAAAGCACCATTGAAACGGTGATTATGTGACCGAAGCACCATAGACACCATGAAATAGTGACCAAAGCACAATTGAACCAGTGATAGGGTTACAAAAACATCACAGACACAGTGGAAGTGTGACCAAAGCACCATTGAAACAATGATAATGTGACCAAAGCACCATAGATACAGTGAAAGCAAGACCATAGCATCATTGAATTAGTGATAATGTGAGCTAAGCATCATGGACACAGTGGTAGTTTGACCAAAATACCATTGAAACTGTGCTAATGTGACCAAAGAACAATGGACAGAGTGAGAGTGATTAAAGCACAATTGAAATAGTGGTAAGGTGACCAAAGCACCATAGATACAGGGAACGCATAACCAAAGCACCATTAGCAAAGTGCTAATGTGACCAAAGTACAATGTAAACGTTGAAGGCGTGACCATCATTGAAACCGTGATGATGTGACCTCAGCACCAAAGACATTGTGAAAGTGTGACAAAAGCACCATTGAAACAATAAATTGAGACCAAACTCCTTAGACACAATGAAACTCTTATCAAAGCACCACTGGAACAGTTTTAATGTGACCTAAACACGATGGACACATCAAATGTGTGACCAAATAACCATTGAAACGGTGATAATGTGACCAAGGCACCATAGACACAAAGAAAGTGTGACAAAAAAACATTAAAACAGTGAGAATGTAAGCAAAGCACCATAGACACTGTGAAGATGTGACCAAAGCACCGTTAGACCAATGATAATGTGACACAAACACCGTAAACACAGTGTAAGTATGACCAAAAGCACCATTGAAACTGTGATAATGTGACCAAAGTACCATAGTTACTGTGCAAAAGTGACCAAAACACCATTGAAACAGTAAAAAAGTGACCTAAGCACCCCGACATAGTGAAATTGTGACTAAAGCACCATTGAAACAGTAATAATGTGACATGGGCACCATATCCACGGTGAAATTGTCACCAAAGCACCATTCAAACAATGATCATGTGATGAAAGTATCGTAGACACGGTAAAAATGTGACCAAAGCACCATTGAAACAACGATGAAGTGCTATAAGAACCATATACGTAGTGAAAGTGTGACCAAAGCATGATTAAAAAAAGTATAATGTGACATAAGCACGAAAGACAGAGTCAAATTGTGACTAAACCACCATTGAAATAGTAACAATGTGACATGGGCAATATAGACACTGTGACCGTGTGACCAAAGCACAACTGAAATTGTGATAACGTGACAACGTACCATAGACACAGTGAATAAATGACTTAAGCACAATTGAAACAGTGATAATGTCACCAAAGCATTATAGACACGGTGAAAGGGTGACAAAAGCACCTTTAAAACAGTGATAATGATGCCCAAGCACCACAGAGAAAGTAAACGGAAGACAAAGGCACCATTGAAAGAGTGACAGTGTGACATAAGCACCATAGACCCAGTGAAAGTGTAACCAAAGCACCGTTCAAACAATGATAATATGACCAAAGTACAATAGAAATGGTGTAAGTATGACCACACTCCCATTGAAACAGTGATAATGTCACCTTAACACCATAGACACAGCAAACGTGTGGGCAAAGCACCATTGAAATAGTGATGATATGACATGAGATCCATACACAATGAAAGGTTGACCAAAGCACAATTGAAACACTGGTTATGTGACCAAAGCACGATAGAGATAGTGAAAGTGTGATGAATGCACCATTGAAACAGTGATAATGTGACCTAAGCACCATACACTCAATGAAAGTGTGACCAAACTACCATTGGAACAGTGATAATGTGACCTAAGCACCATAGATACATTAAAAACGTGACCAAAGGACCACTGGAACTGGAATAGTGTGACATAAGCACTATACACACAGTGAAAGTGTGACCAAAGCCCCATTAAAACAATTAAATGTGACCAATGCACCATAAATGCATTAAAAGAGTTACCAAATTACCATTAAGACAGCGATCATGTGACATAAGGATCCCAGAAATAATGAAAGTGTGACCAAAGCACCATAGATACATTAAAAATGTGACCAAAGCACGATAGAGATAGTGAAAGTGTGACCAAAGCCCCATTAAAACAATTAAATGTGACCAATGCACCATAAATGCATTAAAAGAGTTACCAAATTACCATTAAGACAGCGATCATGTGACATAAGGATCCCAGAAATAATGAAAGTGTGACCAAATCGCCATTTAAACGGTGATAATGTGACATAAGCACCATAGACACTATGAAAGTATGACCAAAGCACCATTGAAACAGTGATTTTTGACCAAAGTACCATAGACACAGTGAACATTTGACCAAAGCACCATTGAGTTAGTGACAATGTGACCTAAGCACCATAGATAGAGTGAAAAAGGTGACCAAAGCACCATGGAAACAGTAGTTATGTGATCTAATAAAAAAAGAGACAGGGAATGTGTGACCAACGCACCATTAAAAAAGGGATAATGTGACCCAAGCACCATAGACACCATGAAATGGTGACCAAAGCACAATTGAACCAGTAATAGTGTTAGGAAAACGTCACGGACACAGTGGAAGTGTGACAAAAGCACCATTGAAACAGTGACAATGTGACCAAAGCACCATAGACACGGTGAAAGCAAGACCAAAGGATTATTGAAGTAGTGATAATGTGAGCTAAGCATCATGGACACAGTGTACGTTTGACCAAAATACCATTGAAACAGTGATAATATGACAAAAAAAACCATAGACACAGTGAGAGTGATTAAAGCACCATTGAAATAGTGGTAATATGACCAAAGCACCATCGAAACAGGGAAGGCATGACCAAAGCACCATTGACACGGTGATAATGTGACCAAAGTACCATAAACATACTGAAAGTGTGACCAAAGCATCATTGAAAGAGTGATGATGTGACCTCAGCAACAAAGACACTGTGAGCGTGTGACCAAAGCACAGTTCAAACAGTGATAATGATACCAAACTCCTTAGAAAAAGTGAAACTATAACCAAAGAATAATTGATACAGTTTTCATGTGACCTAAGCACCATGGTCACAGCAAATGTGTGACCAAAGAACCATTGAAACAGTGATAATGTGACAAATGCAACATATGCACGGTGAAACCGTGACAACAAGTAGCATTGAAATAGTGATAATGTTAGCAACGCACCACAGACAAAGTGAAAGTGTGACCAAAGCACCATTGAAACAGTTATAATGTGACCAAAGTACAATTCTTGCTATGTAATAGTGACCAACACAACACCATTCATGCTATGGAATAGTGAAATAAAACAACAACCAGTATCTTGTAACTAAATGTTGATGTAAAATGACTCCTCGAGATGTCCCTTCAGAAATGATATTTCTCACCAGATTTGTCCGATGTTTTAAGAAACGCCTCGAAGATGATGGTATCATAACACAGTACACAAGTCGTGTACGTCACACTCCTCAAACATCACGTGGATGAATTCTGATGATGCCAAATAAATGGTATATCACCACCTATGCGATATCGATGTGAAAAAGAAGTATTAAATATCCGGCTTGTTGGAACAAAACCAGTATTTGAGAGAGATCACTATGACTACGGTATAGTAAAACAATGCTTCACTTACCCGAATGGTCATGGTGAAGCGACTTTAAGTGCCCTGGTTTTGGGGATGGTTCTATTGAAGTACATTGCCGAATGCAAGTATAATACAAGTTTACAGGTCACTGCCATGGTATGTACTATCATGGTTGTTTGTCGGGTGTCTTCCATGACGGCGATCCCCTCCAAAAGTGCCTTTGGGGAGCGTCTGGAAAACACTCTATTTAGTGGACTTACCAAATGCACACAGTAGAATATATGAACCAACACGGATTGATGCAACTTCGCAAACACAATCAATTGGCGGACTTCCAAATGAAACTCTTGAACGCAATGACATAAACACACCAAGATTCTGGAACCGGTTGTTCCAGGATCACCGCATGTGATTCGTAAGTGTTTGATCACAGTCACATGGAATTGACACCCAATAGGTGTTCTTTCAGCCTCTACCGTAATCGTTCTGATCATGGTACATCTTTTTGGTAAAACCCGTACGATGAAGACATGGTTTATGGATAGAAACCATGGTCATTGAGATCGGTTGTCTCGGATATGATAGTTGAAAGCAGTGTGCGTTTGAATTGGATGTGAGCGGCAGCCTACGGTACCCATTTTAGACAGAAATAAGGGGATGCTGGTTAAGACCACGATCATCCAAGTCGAAGCATTGCCATGTTATGTGATGGAATTTTAAGGTTATTGCGCATGTCAAACGCCCAATGCCGCCTTTTCAAAATATGAGAGCAATATTTGCAAGGAAAAATGGTGTGCTTAGCAACCATGTCTTCGGGCCTTGGTGCCTCCCAAACCTAAGATAAACATAGCATGTGAGTTGCATGAGCTTAGTGGAGTTTGGTTGAGTTCATCCAACCAGTCCACAGGTGTTGAAAGAGGTGCAGTGGACCTACGCATGGTCGTGAACATGTGGTTGCAACCCAAGAGGACTGATGTCTACATATTGGGTTGCACAAACTAACAATGTTGGGCGGAGGTACCACCTTGGCAACAACTTTCAGGAAAAGCATAAAAGCATGGACACGATGACACGATGCAGACTTCACCTGGGGCACGGCTAGAAAGCTTTGGTGTGGTCCGATGGATGAGCGCTAGAGGCGACATGGCAGAAATCTTACTAGGCGCAGTGCAGAGGCACGAGCGCAGAGAGGTAACATGAGAAGCGGGAAAGCATGAGGATTGGAAGGATTGGAACAGGTGTTGACAGTGCCGAGGCGCAAGCCGGGAGGTTGCAGCACTGAGGCACGGGCGGAATGAGGACGAGGGCCGCACTGATCACACGCGGACCGATGACTAGAGGCAACAGCCAAGACGTTGATGTGGGCATGTGCAAAGATGGAGACGGGAAGCCGCAGTGTCCAAAGGCGGGCTGAAAAAGGAGCAAGGCCGCAGCGAGAAGGAGCAGGCTGTTCAATGGACAAAAAGGTTGGACGCAGTGCATAGCCCGGGCCTTGCAAGATGGTGCTAAAGAGAGAAACGGCAGCAATAAGGATGGAAGGCATTGTGCCATGACAGCAGGCCATTGGTCACTGTGAGAGTGGGAGCAGGGCCGAAGCCCGGGCCGAGAAGAATTGAGGGGACAAGCAACCGCAGGAAATGGCGGATCTGACTCAAGCGCGCCTTGAGGCGGGTATGTCCAAATTAACAGGGACAGGTTTTCCCTTGTGGAACTGGCAATTGGAGATTGTCATGAACGTGCATGAGTACCTGGACATCCTAAAAGGGGCCAAGACAGCACCCACTGATGCAACGGTGACGACGTATGTGGCTGACCTTGCAGTATGGATGATGAATAACAGCATGGTTATCACCATTATTGTGACATTTATCGACAAGACTCAACACTCCAACATCACATGATGCACGTTGGCTGCCAAGGCCTACACAAATCTCTCACGCGCGCATCAATCAACCGCCCTAGCAAACCGACTGTTCATCTTCCAAAGGTTGATGTCAATGAGGGTGAGCAAAGGATAATCGATACCCGCATTTTTGCAGTCATTCGTCAACGTGCAACAGGAGGTCCAGCAAATGGAATGCAATCTCGACTCCAACATGCGTGCCATGATCATTCTAATGGTACTCACGGAAAGCATAGGGTCCTTGATCACTGTGTTTTGCGGTTGGAAGGAGGTAGATCTGACGTACGAGGCTGTTGCCGAACGGGTCCGCAACGAGTCCATGCGGCGCAGTGGCAGTGAGGCAAACATCTCTGCCTATGCCTCTCGCTTCGGTGGACAAGGTGCAAGCTCCTGCTCCAGTCAATGTAACAGCGGAAGCGGTGGTGGTGGTGGGAAATGCAATGGTGGCGAGAAGAGTTCCAAGAAGCCCGGCAACTGTCACCACTGTGGCAAGGCTCGGCACTAGGCTAGGGACTGCCATAATCCCAAGAAAGAAGGCGGGAACAAGGGTGGAAAGGAGAAGGAGCTCACCAACATGATGGCTAGGGGGCTGTCCATGAAGGGCGCGGCGATCCTTTGGCCCGTGACACTTGCCCTTGACTCGGGCACCAACCACCACTCATCAAAAGAGAATGGTGGATTTGTCTCCATGGCCGAATCCGTTATGCGCATCAAGCCTGAAAACGGCAGCGTTGTCCAAGCCATGGGCAAAGGGGACAAGGTGATCACCTTCAACGTGAACGGTGCCGAGAAGGCGGTCAACATTCAAAAGGTGGTGTGCGTGCCCTCCTTCGCAGCCAACTTGTTGTCCGTCTCACAAATCACCGACAACAACATGACAGTGGTGTTCACCAACAAGGAAGCGGTGGCCCTAGAAAACGACGACATCCAGATTTTGTACTCCAAAGACAATACAGTGCTTCAAGTTTCAAGAGTCGACGGCCTCTACATGCTTCAAACCAAAGTCACCAGGGCATCGGATGAGGGACTCACATGTGCCACCGAGACAGTGGCACCGGAGCCAAAGGATGCACCACCGGCGACCGTTGCGGCTACCACATGAACCAAGGACACTGATGCTAAGATGTGGCACCGGCAAAAAGGCCATGTGGCCAACAGCACGCTGCAAAAGATGCAAGAGCAAGAGGTAGTCTGCGGAATGGAAGGGTACAACATGAAGCATGACAAAGGGTGTAGATTATGTGAACCATGCCTCCAAGAGAAGGCAAAGAAGAAGCCGTCTGGGGGAGGAGGTCAACGAGCAGAGCATGTATTGGAGCTGATACACAGTGACGTGGGTGGACCCACATACTTTCTCACAGAGGAAGCAAGTACGTCCTGAACTTCATTGATGATTACAGCCACAAGTTGTGGATCTCCTTCCTCAAAACAAAGGGAGAGGTCAAGGATAAGATCCTCGAGTTTGTCGCCATGGTGGAGCAGCAAACGTCCAATAAAGTGAAGACGCTCCCAAGTGATGATAGGGGTGAGTACATCATCACTGTTTCAATGGTGCTTTGGTCACATTTTCACTGTGTATAGTGATTAGGTTACATTGTCACTGTTTCAATGGTGCTTTGGTCACACTTTCATTGTGTCAACAGTGCTTAGGTCACACTATCATTGTTTGAATGGTACTTTGGTCACACCTTCACTGTTTATATAATGCTTAGGTCACATTGTCACTGTTTGAATGGTGTTTTGGTCACACTTTCACTGTGACTATAGTTCTTATGTCACATTATCACTGTTTCAAGGGTGCTTAGGTCGAAGATTCACTGTGTCAGTAGTGCTGTGGTCACATCATCACTGTTTCAACGGTGCTTTGGTCATACTTTGCCAATATATACAGTGCTCAAGTCATATAATCACTTTTTCAATGGTGCTTTAATCACGCTTTCACTTTGTCCATAGTGCTCGTATCACATTATCACATTTTCAATGGTGTTTTGGTCAGAATTTCACTATGTCTTTTGTGCTAGGTCACATTATCACTGTTTCAATGGTGCTTTGGTCACGCTTTTACTGGGTGTATAGTGTTTAGGTCATATTATCACCGTTTCAATGGCGCTTTGGTCACAGCTTTAATGTGTCTTTAGTGCTTATGTCACATTATTACTCTTTGAATGGTGCGTTGGTCAAACTTTCCTTCTGTCTATAGTGTTAATGTCACATTATCACTGTTTCAATGGTACTTTGGTCACACATTAAGTGTGTCTACAGTGGTTGGGTCACATTATCACCGTTTCAATGGTGCTTTGGTCACACTTTCACCGTGTCTTTATTGTTGAGGTCATTTTACTACTATTTCAATGGTGCGTTGGTCATACTTTCACTGTGTCTAGTGTGCTTAGGTACCATGATCACTGTTTCAATGGTGCTTTGGTCACACTTCCACTGAGTCTATAGTACGTAACTCACATGAACAATATTTCAATGATGCTTTGGTCACGTGATAAGTGTTTCAATGGTGCTTTGGTCACGTTATCACTACTGCAACGGTGCTTAGGTCGCACTTTCATTGTGTATATAGTATGTAGGTCACATTATTACTGTTTCAGTGGTGCTTTGATCACACTTCCCTTGTGTTTATAGTGCTAAGGCCATATTATCACTGTTTAAGTGGTGCTTTGGTCACATTTTCACTGTGTCTATAGTGCTTAAGTCACATTATTAGTGTTTCAATGGTGCTTTGGTTACACGTTTACTGTGTCAATAATGCTTTTGTCACGTGATTACTGTGTTAATGGTGCGTTGGTTACATTGTGACTGTTTCAGTGGTGGTTAGGTCTAAGCACTATAGACACAATAACGTTTGACCAAAACAGCATTGAGACATACAAAATGTGAGCAAAGCATTATATACACAGTCAACGTATGACCAAAGCACTATTGAAACTGTCATCATGTGACCAAAGCACAATGTACATGGTGAAAGTATGACCAACGCACCATTCACCACATCACTGTGTACATGGTGCTCATGTCACATTGTCATTGTTTCAATGGTGCTTTGGTCACACTTTCACTGTGCCTATGTTGCTTAAGTCACATTAGCACTTTTTCAATGNTTGACCAAAACAGCATTGAAACATTAAAAATGTGAGCAAAGCATTATATACACAGTCAAAGTATGACCAAAGCACTATTGAAACTGTCATCATGTGACCAAAGCACAATGTACATGGTGAAAGTATGACCAACGCACCATTCACCACATCACTGTGTACATGGTGCTCATGTCACATTGTCATTGTTTCAATGGTCCTTTGGTCACACTTTCACTGTGCCTATGTTGCTTAAGTCACATTAGCACTTTTTCAATTGTGTGTTGTCACACTTCAACTGTGTGCATAATGCGTTGGTTATATTATGACTGTTTGGATGGTGCTTTGGTCACACTTTCATGGTGTATACGGTGCTTAGGTCACATAATTAATGTTTCAAATTTTTGTTGGTCACACCTTTGCTGTTTCTATACTACTTTGGTCACATTATCATTGTCTCAATGGTGATTTGGTAACACTCTTTCTGTTTCTATAGTTCTTTTGTCACAATATCACTATTTCAATGGGTCTTTGGTAACAGTTTCATTGTGTGTGGGGTGCATATGTCGCATTATCACTTTTTTTATGGTACTTTGGTCACACGCTCATTGTGTCTATGGTGCTTTTGGTTACATTATCAGTATTTCAATGGTGCTTTGGTCACAATTTTACTCTTTCTATGCTGCTTTGGTCACACAATCACTACTTCAATGTTGCTTTGGTCACCCTTTCAATATGTCTATGTTTCTTTGGTCATATTATCACTGTTTCAATGGTGCTTTGGTCAGACTTTCATTGTTTCTATGGTGATGATGTCACATGATCACTACATCAATGGTACTTGGTCAGACATTCACCGTGTATATGGTACGTTCATCACATTATCACTGTTAAAATGGTACTTTGGTCACAATTTAATTGTGTCTTTGGTGCTGATGACACATATCAAATACTTCTATGGTGCTTTGGTCGCACTTTCACTCAATCTATAGTGCTTAAGTGACATTATCACAGTTTCAATGGTGCTTTGGTCATGCTTTTATGTGCCTACGGTGCTTTTCACAATTTCAAGGGTTCTCTGGTCACACTTCCACTATCTTTATGTTGCTTTGGTTACATTTTCACTGTTTCAACGGTGCATTGGTAAACCTTCCATTGTTTCTATGGTACTTAGGTCACATTGTCAATGTTTCAACGGTGCTTTGGTAACACTTTCACCATGTCTATGGTGCTTTTGTCATACTCTCACTGTGGATATGGTCCTTCGGACACATTATCAATGTGTTAACGGTGCTTTGTTCACAGTTTCAATGAGTATACGAGGCTTATGTCACCATATCACTATTTCAATGGTGCTTTGGTCACACTTACACGGTGTCTGTGGTGTTTACGTCACAATATCACTGTTTCAATGGTGTTATGGTCACACTCTCAATGTGTCTATTGTTTTAAGATCACATTTTCACTGTTTGAATGGTGGTTTTGTTGTTCTTTCACTGTGGGTATGGTGGTTACGCCACACGATCACTCTTTCAATGGTGCTTTGGTCACACGTTCACAATGTCTATAGTGCTTAGGTCATGTTATGACTGTTTCAATAGTTCTTTGGTGCTTAGGTCACACAGTTTTTGTTGAAATGGAACTTTGGTCACACATTTACTGTTTCTACATTGGTTTGGTCACGTTATCACTCTTTCAATGGTGCTTTGTTCACACTTTCAATATGTCTATGGTGCTTGGATAACATTAGTATGGTTTAAATGGTATTCTTGTCACACTTTCACTGTGTTTATGGTGTTTAGGTCCCCTTATCACTGTTTCATTGGAGCTTTGGTCACAATTTCACTAATTCCAGTGTGCTTATGTTACATTACCACTATTTTAATGGTGCTTTGGTCACACTTTCACTGTGTCTATGGTGCTTTGATCACACTGTCACTGTTCCAATGGTGCTTTGATCACAATTTCAGTATGTCTATTGTGCTTTGATCACATTGTCATTGTTTTAACAGTGCTTTGGTCACACTTTAACTGTGTCTATGGTGTTTAGGTCACGCTATCACGCTTTCAATGGTTCTTTGGTCATAATTTCTTGTTTTTTTACTATGGTCACACTATCACTGTTTCCATAGTAATTTTGTCACACTTCCACAGTGTCTTTGGTGCTTTGGTTACATGTTCACTGTTTCAATTGGTGCAGCACTTTGGAGTGAAGGACGGAAGCTTCCTCAAAGGTGTGGGCATTCCTATTGTACGGGTGACGTTAGTGGCGAAGAACTAGGCAAAATGCAGGAACACGGGCGCTTGAGAGGTGTTGCGGGCAGAGAGACTAGAGGCAGCCCAAAGGGCAAGCTTGAAGACGAATCGAATGGACTCATTTTTCATTGGAATACGGACAATACAAGTAGGAAAGTGCTATCCTAACGCGCTTCGTCGAGCAGGCGCGTATGTGAGGTGGGGACTCCGGCGAGTGAGAAGGGAGAGCACGCTGAGGCCACGATTTGGCTTTGCTAGCCGTACCCATAGGGGAGTGACGTGCGCGGGCACGATCTTTGCAGGTGTGTTTGCCGTGACCATTGTTGCACAAATTCATTGACTTGATCTTGGGGAGGCTCACACAATTGTCGGTCGTGAGACCGTTTGGAGGTTTTGGTTGTTTGGCTCCGAAGATGAACCTGCACTGTCACTCTTTATATTCTCGATGGGATCACCCCTTGAAGCGATATCCAAGATAATGTCTACCACCCCCCTTATACTAGGAGATGGGTGTAAGCCTTGAAAGGTAGACCTGGGAGTCCTGCTTCTGTATAGGCAAAGCACGTAGAGAGCTTGGGAGGTTATGGAGGCGGTGCTCGCCTTAGCACCACGTTGTACTGGGCAATGCAGTAGTTTTTGTGCAGAGGTAATGAGTGCAAAGGAGGAAGGGACGTCACCAGAGGAAAATGCACAGGTTGTGGGTAATGCGGAGGCAGTCTGATTAGGTTTGCTGTGAGTCAGTTCATACTTGTAGTAGCAAGAAGAACGGCTCCAGTCACACACCCATCTCGTTCTTAGACTCAGGCCATACTTGGGTTTGCGCAGGTTGTGTCTACAATGCGTTGGTCATATTACTACTTTTCAATGGTGGTTTGGTCACACTTTCACCTTATCTGTAGTGCTTATGTCGCATTATCAATGTTTCAATGGTGCTTTGGTCAAATGTTCACTGTTTCTATAGTGCGTAGGCCACATTATCACTGTTTCTCTGGTGCTTTGGTCACATTTTCACTGTGTCTATATTGCCCATGACATTTTATCACAGTTCCAATTGTGTTTTGGTCACACTTTGAGTGTGTCTATGGTACTTAGGCCATTTTATCACTGATTCAATGTTACTTTGGTCATGCTTCCACTCTGACTATAATGCTTATGTACCATTCTCAATGTTTCAATGGTCCTTCTGTGACACTTTCACTGTGTCTATAGTGATTTGGTCACATTACCAATGTTTCCATGGTGGTTTGCTCATACTTCCACTGTGTTTATAGTGCTTGTGTCACTTTTTCAGTGTTTTAATGGTGCTTTTGTCACACTCTCATTGTTTCTGTAATGTGTATGTCTCCTAATCACTGTCTGCATGATTATTTGGTCACACTTTTACTTTGACTATAGTGCTCAGGTCACATTATCACTACATGAATGGAGATTTGGTCATAATTATACTGTCTATAGTCCTTTGGTCATATTCGCACTGTTTCAATAGTGCTTTGGTCACATTTTCATTGTGTCTACAGTGCTTAGGTCACATAATCAAAGTGTTCCCAAAGCACCATGAAAGTAGTCATAATGTTACATAAGGACCATAGACAGGGTAGAAGTATGACCAAAGCACCATTAAAACAGTGATACTGTGACCGAATCGATATAGGTACAGTAAAAGTGTAACCAAAGCACCATTGAAACAGTGATAATGTGGCCAATGTACCATGGACACGGTCAAAGTGTGACAAAACCACCATTAAAACAATCATGTGACCAAAGCACCATGGAAACATGAAAGTGTGACCAAAGCACCATTGAAACAAAGAGAATGTGACATGTGCACCATAGACACAGTGACAATGTGGCCAAATCATCATAAAAAATAGTGATATTGTGACCTGAGCACCATAGACAATGTGAAAGTGTGACCAAAGCACCGGTGCATTAGTGATAATGTGACCAAAGCACCATAAACATAGAGAATGTGTGACCAAAGCACCATTGAAACAGTGATAATGTGACCTAAACACAATAGAAACGGTAAAAGGTTGACCAAAAGACAATTGGAACAGTGATCATATGACCTTAGCACCAGAGCCACAGTGGAAGTGTGACCAGAGCACCATTGAAACAGTGATCATATGACCAAAGCACCATAGACACAGTGAGGGTGTAACCAAAGCACCGATAAAACACGGATAATGTGACCTAAGCAACATGGACACCGTGAAAGTGTGACAAAAGCACCAATGAAACAGTGATAATCTGACCAAAGCACCATAGACATAGTGAAAGTGTGACCAAAGAAGTATTGAAACAGTGATGATGTGGCCTACGCACGATAGACATAGTGAACGTGTGACCAAATCACCATTGAAACGATGATAATGTGACCAAATAACCACAAACACAATGAAGGTGTGGCCAAAGCATGAGTAAAACGGTGATAATGTGACATGAGCACCATATATCGTGTGAAATTGTGACCAAAGCACCACTGAAACGGTTATAATGTGACTAAAGCACGATAGACACAGTAATGGTATGACCAAAGCACGGTTGAAATCATGATAACGTAACAAAATATCTATAGACACATAAACGTATGACCAAAGCACCATTGAAACAGTGATAATGTGACCAAAGAACTAAGGCAACGTTAAAGTGATACCAAATCACCATTGAAACAGTGACAATGTGACCTAAGCACCATGGACACGGTCAAGGTCTCACCAAAGCACCATTGAATCAGTGATAATGTGACATTAGCACCATAGATATAGTGATAGTGTGACCAAGGTGCCATTTGAACAGTGATAATATGACCAATGCACCTTAGACGCGTAAAAATGTGACCAAAACACCATTTAAACAGTCAAACTGTGACCAGAGCAAGACGGACATTGTGAAAGTGTGACCAAACCACCATTGACACAGTGATAATGTGACCTAAGAACCATATGTACAGTGAACTTGTAACCAAAGCACCATTGAAATAGTGATATTATGACCAAAGCACCATTGAAAGGGTCTTAATGTGACCAATGTACCATAGACAAAGTGATTGAGTGACCAAAAGCACCCTCAAAACAGTGAAAATATGACAGAAACATGCTGGACACATAAAAGTGTGACCAAGGCAACATTTAAACAGTGATAGTGTGACATACACACCATAGACACAGTGAAAGTGTTACCAAAGTACCAAGAAAACTGTCATAATTTTACATAAGGACCATAGATAGGGTGGAAGTGTGACCAAAGCACCATTAAAACAGTGATACTGTGACCTAAGCGCTATAGGTACAGTGAAAGTGTAACCAAAGCACCATTGAAACAGTGATAATGTGGCCAATGTACTATGGACACGGTGAAATTGTGACAAAACCACCATTAAAACAGCAATCATGTGACCATCGCACCATGGAAACGTGAAAGTGTCACCACATCACCATTGAAACAAATAGAATGTGACCTAAGGACCATAGACACAGTGACAATGTGACCAAATAGTCATCAAAATAGTGATATTGTGACCTAAGCACCATAGACACAGTGAAAGTGTGACCAAAGCACGGTTGGAATAGTGATAATGTGACCAAAACACCATACATATAGTGAAAGTGTGACCGAAGCACCATTGAAACAGTGATTATGTGACCTAAACATCATAGACACGGAAAAAGGGTGACCAAAGGATCATTGAAACAGTGATAATATGACCTTAGCACCATAGCCACAGTGGAAGTGTGACCAAAGCACCATTGAAACAATGATCATATTACCAAAGTACCATAGACACAGTGAAGGTTTGACCAAAGCACCGATAAAACACTCGCAACCACCTGCAACCACTCCCAACAACTCGAAACCATTCGCTGCCACTCGCAACCACTCGTAACCACTCGCAACTACGTGCAACCACTCGCAACCACTCGCAACCATGTGCAACCACTCACAACCACTCGCAATCACACGCAACCACTTGCAACCACTTGCAACCACACAAAACTACTCGCAACTACTCGTAACGACTTACAACCACTCGCAACCACTCACAACCACTCACAACTGTTGTTCTTCTATGCCCCATGGCCACTGCTATGGGTTGACGGACAGGTTGGGCATGCACTGCTCCCTTGGAGTAAGTCCCCCAAACCTTGTTCGTGGTGCAAGTCCAACCGAGACACCAGAAGTGTAGCGCAACGGATAGCATGTTGGACTTAGGGACAACAGGTCCTGCGATCGAGCCTTGATGTGCGCGGGAGGTTTTTTGACCTTCTAGCACAGGGGAAGTTTCTTAGACATTTCTCCATGCATGAGGAGAGTGCGCCACTTGGCAGTTAGTGGATGCGCCAATTGGCGGACTGGTGAGGTGGTTTGGAGTGACCACCCCAAAAGTGTCACTGCCCACACACCTTAGAAGCCAGGCCTAGGACTATATGTACCACGCTCATTCCTCATTCTAATTACACAATCTGGCCTTAGATGCTCCTCGCAGAGTTGTCCAACTAAGGAACAGTATAAAGAAGACACTGGTTGGTCTAAGCCCCAGGAGTTAGTCTTTGACTAGCACCTCGCGCGAAAGTGACCAAGTGTTAAGTGGACACAGTTGCTAGCAAGTGATTGCCTAGGAACTGCTCACTGTGGAACCGTGATCCTGAGGGTGATATATTCTCCTAGCTGAAATGCTAGGAGCGGACGGCAGGTGCTATTGTGTCGGCCCTGTTTTCTAGTCCGTTTGCCTCAGGCCGGTTGACATCAACCACTCACAAGCACTCGCAACCTTTTGTTTCCACTCGTACCCACTCACAGTCACTTGTAACCACTCACAACGACTCGCAAGCACTTGCAACCACTCGCAACCACCTGCAACCACTTGCAACAACTCGCAACCACTTACAACCACTCCTAACCACTCGCAACCACTTACAACTAGTTGCAACCATCTGCAACAAGTTGCAACCACTTCCAACCACTCACAACCACTCACAACCACTCGCAACCACGTTTGCAACCACTCACAACCACTTGCAGTCACACAAAATCACTCGCAACCACTCGCAACCACTTTTAACCACTCACAACCACTCGCAACCACTAACAACCACTCGCAACCACTCGCAACCACTCGTAATTACTTACAACCACTCGCAACCACTTGCAACCAATGGCAACCACAGCCAACCACTCGCAACCACTTGCAAACACTCGCAACCACTTGCAAACACTCACAACAACTTGCAACCACTCACAACCACTCGCAACCACTTGTGCCTATTTTCAACCTCTTGCAACCATTCGCAACCATTCGCAACCACTTGCAGCCACTTGCAATCACTCGCAACCAGTCGCCACCACTCACAAGCACTCACAACCACTCACAACCACTCGCAACCACTCGCAACCGCTCTCACCCACTCACAAACACTTGCAACCACTCGCAACCACTTTCAACCACTCACAACCACTCGCAGCCACTAGCAACCACTCGCAACTACTCGCAACCACTCACAACCAGTTGCAACCACTCGCATCAACTTGCAATTACTTGCAACCACTCGTAACCGCTCACAAGCATTCTCAAGCACTCGCAACCACTCCAAACCACTCGCAACCACTTGCAACCACTCGCAACCACTCGCAACCACTCACAACCACTCGCAACCACT
>SZWC01003004.1:29681-46385 GCA_023375785.1 Penium margaritaceum | reverse complement strand
CGCACCCACTCGCAACCACTCGCAACCACTCGCAACCACTCGCAACCACTCGCAACCACTCGCACCCACTCGCAACCACTCGCAACCGCTCGCAACCACTCGCAATCAGTCGCAACCACTTGTAACCACTTGCAACCACTCGCAACCATTTTTTACCACTCGCAACTACTTGCAACAGCTCACAACCACTTGCAACCACCTGCAACCACTTCCAACCACTGGCAACAACTCACAAGCACTCGCAACCGATTGAAACCAATCGCAACCACTCGCAACCACTCGCAGCCACTCGCAACCAATTGCAACCACTCGCAATGACTGGCAATCACTTGCAACCACTCGCAACCACTCGCAACCACTCGCAACCACTCGCAACCACTCGCAACCACTCACAACCACTCGCTACCACACGCAACCACTCGCAAGCAGCATAGACACAGTATGAGTGTGACCAGCGCATCATCAAAACAATGATAATGTGACTAAAACACCATAGACACAATAGACGTGTGACCAAAGCACCATTGAAACATTGATAATGTGACCTAAGCAACATATACACAATGAAAGTGTGACGAAAGCACCATTGAAATAATGATCATGTAACCAAAGTACAATAGACATAGTGAAAGTGTGACAAAAATACCATTGAAACAGCGATAATGTGACCAAAGCAGCATAAACAAAGTGAAATTGGGACGGAAGCAACTTTGAAATAACAATAATGTCACCTAAGCACCATGAAGACAGTGAAAGTTTGACCAGAGCACCATTGAAACAGTGATAATATGACCTACGCACCATAAACACAGTGAAAGTTGGACCAAAGCACCATTAAAAATGATAATGTGACAAATGCACCATAGACAGAGTGAAATTGTGACAACAAGACCATTGAAATCATTATAACCCGACCAATGCACTATAAAGACACTGAAAGTGTGACCAACGCACCATTGAAACAATTCAAATGTGACATACGCACCATAGAAACAGTTTAAGTGTGACCAACGCGTCATTGAAACAGCGATAGTGTGATCCAAGAACCACAGACACATTGAAAGTGTGAACTACGCACCATTGAGAAGCAATAATGTGACCAAAGTACAATAGACAGTGAAATTATGCCCAAAGCACCATTGAAAAGGTGATAATATGACAAGAGCACCATACACATAGAGAAGTGTTGACCAGAGTACCATTGAAACAGTGATAATGTGACTAAGCTGAGCACCATAAACACGGTGAAAATGTGAAGAAAGCATCATTGAATTAGTGATTATTTTACCTAATCACCATAGACACATTGAAAGTGTGACCAAAGCACCATTGAAAGAGTGATAATGTGACAAAAGCACTATAGACATAGTGAGCGTGTGACAAGTGCAACATTGAAACAATGGTAATGTGACCTAACCACCATAGACATAGTGAAAGGGTGACCAAAGCACCATTGAAACAGTGATAATGTGACCTAAATACCATAGACATAGTGAAAGGGTGACCAAAGCACCATTGAAACAGTGATAATGTGACCTAAATACCATAGACATATTGAACATGTGACCAATGTACCAATGAAACAGTGATAATGTGATATAAGCACCATAGACAAAGTGAAAGTCTGACCAACGCACCATTAAAACAGTGATAATGGGACCTAAGCATGTTATACACAGTGTAAGGGTGACAAAAGCACCATTTAAAGTGTGATGATATGACTAACACACCATATTCAGATAAGCGTGTTACAAAAGCACCACTGAAATAGTGACAATGTGACAAAAGCACCATATACATAGTGAACGTGTGACAAAAATATTATTGAAACAGTGATAATGTGACCTAAGCGCAAAAGACAGAATGAAAGTGTGACCAACGATCCACTCAAGAATTTTAAAATGTGACCAAAGTACCCTACACACAGTGAAATTGCAACCAAATCACATTGAAACAGTGTTCATGTGACCAAAGCACCATAAACACAATGAAAGTGTGACCAAAGTACCATTCAAAACAGTGACAATGTGACCTACGTAGCATAGAGAGAGTGAAAGTGTGACCAAAGCACCATCAAAAGAGGAATAACGAGACATATGCACCATAGACACCGTGAAAGTATGACCAAAGCACCATTGAACAGTAATAATATGAAGAAAGCACAATAGACACGTTAGAAGTATGACGAAAGCACCACTGAAACAGTAAATATGTGACCTTAGAACCACAAACACAGTGAAAGTGAGACTAAAGAACCATTGAAACGGTGACAATATGTCCTAAGTAGAATAAACACAGTGAAAGTGTGATCAAAGCACCGTTGAAATAGCAATAGAATGACCTCAGAACCATATACACAGTGAAAGTGTGACCAAAGCACCATTGAAATAGTTAGAATATAACCAAAGCACCATAGACAGAGTGAAGGTGTGACCAAAACCACGATTGAAACAGTTATAATGTGACCTGAGCACCATAGACAGTGGGAGTGTGACCAAAGCACAATTGAAACAGTGAAAACGTGACCAGAGCACCATAGACACATAAACGTGTGACCAAAGCACCATTGAAACAGTGATAATGTAACTTAAGTACCAAAGATACAGTAAACGTTTGAACAAAACACCATTGAAACAATGACAATATGACATAAACACCATGGACACAGTGAAATTGTTCGTAAACCACCATTGAAACATTGATAATGTCACCAAAACACCATAGAATCGTAAACGTGTGACCATAGCACCATTGAAACATTTACAACGTGACCTGAGCACCATATACACGTTATATTGTGACCAACACACCATTGAAACAGTGATAATGTGACCATAGTCCCATGGGCACGGTGAAGGTTTGACCACGACACCATTGCAACAATACTAATGTGACATATAGAGAAAGTGTGACCAAAGCACCATTGAAACAGTTATTATGTGACCTAATCAATTCAGATATAGTGAAAAGAAAAACACAGATAATGTGAATAAAGCACTATAGACACAGTAAAAATGTGGGCAAAGCACCACTAAAACAGTGAAAATATGACCTCAGCACTTTAGACACAGTGGAAGTGTGACCAAAGCACCATTGAAACAGTGATGATGTGACATAAGCACTATATGCACAGTGAAGATATGACATAAGCACCATTGAAATAGTGATAATGTACCCAAAGCACCATTGAAACAATGATCACGTGACCAAACCACCGTTGAAATAGTGATTATGTGACTTAAGGAAAATATACTCAGTGGAAGTATGACCAAAGCACCATTGAAAGAGTGATCATGTTACCTAAGCACAATAGACACAGTGGAGGTATGACCAAAGCACCATTGAAACAGTGATAAAGTGACCTCAGCACTATAGACACAGTGAAAGTGTAAGCAAAGCACTAATTAAACAGTGATAATGCAACCTCAGTACCATTGACATAGTGAAAGTGTAACCAAAGGACCATTGAAGCAATGATAATGTGACATAAACACTATAGACATGATGAAAGCGTGACCGAAGCACCATTGAAACAGTGACAACATGACCTAAGCACTATACACATAGTGAAAGAGTGACCAAAGCACCATTGAAGCAGTCACAATGTGACCCAAGAACCATACGCACACTGAATGTGTGACCAAAGTACCATTGAAACATTGATAATGTGACATAAGCACTATAGACACAATGAAAGTGTGACAAAGGCACCATTACAACAGTGATAATGTGACCTAATCACCATAGACACTCAGAGTGTACCAAAAGCGCCATTTAAACTGTGAGAATGTGACCTACGCACTACAGACATTGTGAAATTGTGACCAAAGCACCATTTAAACAGTGATTATGTGACCAAGTACCAAAGACACAGTGAAATTCTGACCAAAACACCATTGAAAATAAGACAATGTGATATAAGCACTATGGACACAGCAAAAGTGTGACCAAAGCACCATTGAAACAGCGAGTATGTGACCTAATCACTGTAGAAACTTTCAAAGGATGACCAAAGCACCATTGAAACAATTATGACGTGACCTAAGCCTTACAGACACAGAAAGGGTCCAACAAAAGCACCATTGGAACAGTGGTGATGTGACGTAAGCACTATAGACACAGTGAATGTTTGACCTAAGCACAATGAAAGAGTGATAATGTAACCAAAGCACCATTGAAACAATCATTATGTGACCAAAGCACTATTGAAATAATGAAAGTTCGACCTAAGCACCTTTGAAGCAGTAATAATCTGACATAAGTACTATAGTCACAGTGAAAGTGTGACCAAAACACCATCCAAGCAGTGATTATGTGACATAAGCAATATAGACACAGTGACGTTATGACCAAAGTACCATTGACAAAGTGATAATGTGACCTAAGTACCATAGTCACAGTTAAAGTGTGACCAAAGCACCATTGAATTATTGATAATGTGACCTTAGCACTGTAGACACATTGAAAGTGTTACCAATGCACCATTGAAACAGTTATAATGTGACCTAAGCACTATAGTCACAGTGAAACTGTGACCAATGCACCGTTGAAACAGTGCTAATGTGACCTAAGCACTATAGACATAGTGATAGTTTGACCTAACTACCATTGAAACAGTGATCACGAGACCAAAGCACAACTAGAATAGTTATCACGTGACCAAAGCATTATTGACATAATGAAACTTTGACATAAGCACCATTGAAACTGTGCTAACCTGACCCAAGCACTGTATACACATCGAAGGAGTAACCAAATCATCATTGAAATACTAATAATGTGACTTAAGCAGTATAGACGCAATGAAAATGTGACCAAAGCACCACTGAAACCGTTATAACGTACCTTGAGCACTACAAACACAGTGAAAGTGTGACCTAAGCACCATTGAAAAAGTGATGATGTAACAAAAGTACCATTGAAACAATTATCACGTGACCAAAGCACCGTTGAAATAGTAAGTGTGACTTAAGGACAATAGACTCAGTGGAAGTGTGACCAAAGCACCCTTGAACCAGTGATCATGTCACCTAATCACAATACACATAGTGAAAGTATGACCAAAGCACCATTGAAACAATGATAATGTGACCTAAGCACTATAGACACAGTGAAAGTGTGACCAAAGTACCATTGAAATAGTGATAATGCAACTTAAGCACCATAGACGTAGTAAAAATACAACCAAAGCACCATTGAAATAGTGATAATGTGACCTAATCACTGTAGACATAGTGAACGTGCGACCAAAGCACCATTGAAACAGTGATCATTTCATCAAAGCACTATGGACACACTAAATTTGTGACCAAAGTACCATTGAAACAGTGATAATGTGACCTAAGCGCTATAGACACAATGAAAGTGTGACCAAAGCACCATTAAAGTTGCTAATGTGACCTAAGCACCATACACACACTCAAAGTGTGACCAAAACACCATTGAAACAGTGATAATGTGACCTACGCACTGTAGACACAGTGATAGTGTGACCAAAGCACCATTGGAACAGTGATAGTGTGACCTAGCACCAAAAACAGAGTGAAGTTCTAACCAAAACACCATTGAAAAGGTGATAATGTTGTCAAAACACCATGTCCAAAGTGAAAGAGTGACCAAAGTACCATTGAAACAGTGATCATGTGACCTAAGCACTACACGCATAGTCAAAGTATGACCAAAGCACCATTGAAACAGTGATGATGTGACCTAAGTACTACATACACAATGAAAATATGACCAAAGCACCATTCAACCAGTGGTAATGTAACCCAAGCACTATAGACACAATGAACTTTCCATATAAGTACAATTGAAACAGTGACAATGTAACCAAAGCACCATCAAAACAGTTATCACGTGACCAAATCACTATTAGCATAGTGACATTTTGACCCAAGCACTTTTGAAACAGTGATAATTTGATATAAGTACAGTTGTCACGGTCAAAGTGTGACAAAAACGCCATTCAAACGGTGATAATGTGACATAAGCACTACAGACACTGTGAAGTTGTGACCAGAGTACCATTGAAACAGAAATAATGTGAGCTAAGCAATATAGACTCATTGAAAGTGTGACCAAAGTACCATTGAAACAATGATAATGTGACATGAAAACCATACACACAGTGAAGTGATGACAACACCATTGAAACAGTGATACTGTGACCAAAGCACCATAGACATAGTGAAAGTGTGACAAAAGCACCATTGAAACAGTGATGGTGTGAACTAAGCACAATAGACACATTGAAAGTGTGACCAAAGCACCATTGAAACAGTGATGGTGTGAACTAAGCACAATAGACACATTGAAAGTGTGACCAAAGCACCATTGGAACAGTGATAGTGTGACCTAGCACCAAAGACACAGTTAAGTTTTGACAAAAACACCATTGAAAATGTGATAATGTTATTAAAGCACTACGGACAAAGTGAAAATGTGACAAAAGCACAATTTAAATAGTGATTATGTGACATAAGCACTGTATATATCGTAAGAGCATGACCAAAGCACCATTGAAACATGGATGATGTGACCTTAGGACTACACACACAGTGAAAATATGACCAAAGCACCATTCAAACCGTGGTAGTGTAACATAAGCACTGTAGACACAGTGAACGTTTGATCTAAGCACAGTTGAAACACTGATAATGTAGCCAAAGCACCATCAAAACAGTTATTACGTGACCAAATCACTATTAGCATAGTGAAATTTCGACCCAAGCACATTTGTAACAATGATAATGTGACAAAGCACTGTGACCAAAGCACTCATGACACGGTGAAAGTGTGACCAAAGCACTCATGACACGGTGAAAGTGTGACCAAAGCACTCATGACACGGTGAAAGTGTGACAGAAACACCATTCAAACGGTGATGATGTGAACTGAGCACTGTAGACACAGTGAAGTTGTGATCAAAGTGCCATTGAAACAGAAAGAATATGACCTTAGCACTATAGACACATTAAAAGTGTGACCAAAGCACCATTGAAATAATGGCAATATGACATAAGCACCAGATACACAGTGTAGTGATGACAATACCATTGAAACAGTGATATTGTTACCAATGCACCATAGACATAGTGAAAGCGTGACCAAAGCACCATTGAAACAGTGGTGGTGTGAACTAAGCACAACAGACACATTGAAAGTGTGACCAAAGCACCATTGGAACAGTGAAATATGACCTAAGTATCATGGACACCGTGAAAGTGTGACCAAAGTACCATTCAAGCAGTGATCATGTGAATTAAGCAACATAGATTCAGTGAAAGTGTGACCAAAGCCCAATTAAAACAGTGAGGATGTGACCAAAGGAACATAGACACAGTCAATGTGTGACCAAATAACCATTGAAACAATGATGACGTGACCTAAGCACTGTATACACTATAAAAGTATGACCAAAACACCATTGAAACAGCGATGATATAACTTAAGCATCATACACACATTGAAATTGTGACCAAAGCACTATTGCAACAGTGATGATGTGACCTAAGCAATCTAGACATAGTGAACGTGTTACCAAAGCACCATTAACATAGTGATCGTGTGAACAAAGCACCATAAACATTGTGAACCTGACAACGGCACAATTGAAACGATGACAATGTGACCAAAGTACCACAGAAAGCCATATAGGAACATTGAAAGTGTTACCAATGCACCATTGAAACAGTGATGGTGTGACCTAAGTACCATAGACACAATGACAGTGTGACCAAAGTACCATTGAACTGGTAAGAATGTGAGCTAGGAACAATAGACACACTGAAAGTGTGACCAATGCACCAGTAAAACAGTACTCATGTGATATAAGCAATATAGAAACAGTAAACATGTGACCAAAGCTTCATTAAAGCAGTGATAATGTGACCAAAACACCAAAGACGTAGTGAGTGTGACCAAAGCACCATTCAAACAGTGAGAATGTGACCTAGGAACCATAGACATAGTGAAAGCGTGACCAAGTCACCATTGAAACTGTGATAACGTGACACAAGCACCATATAGACAGTGAAGGTGTGAACAACGTACCATTGAAATAGTGATATTGTGACAAAAGCACCATGGCCTTAGTGGGATTGAGACCAAAACACCATTGCAACTGTGATAATGTGACCAAAGGACCATGGACACAGTGAAATGTGATCAAAACACCATTAAAGCAATGATAACGTTACTCGAATACCACAGTCATAGTTAAAGTGTCACCAAAGCACCATTGAAACAGTGATAATGTGACCAAAGCACCATAGAAACAATGAACGTGTGACCAAGGCACCATTGAGACAGTGTTTAGGTGACCAAAGCACCGCAGCCACAATGAAAATGTGCCCAATGCACCATTGAAATAGTGGTAATGTGACCAAAGCACCAAACAAATAGTGAAATTCTGACCAAAGGACCATTGAAACAGCGGTAAATTGACCAACGCACCATAGACACGATGAAGGTGTGACCAAAGCTCCATAGAAACAATAATAGTGTGACATAAGCACCATAGATACAGAGGAAATATGACTAAAGCACCATTGAAACAATCATAATGTGACATAAGAACATAGATACAGTCAAAGTGTGACTAAAGTACCATTAAAACATTTGAAATGTGACATAAGTACCATAGACACAGTGAACGTGTGATAAAAGTACCATTAAAACGGGGATAATGTCACCAAAGTGCCATAGACATAGTGAAAATGTGACCAAAGCACCTTTGAAACATTGATAACGTGACCAAAGCATCATAGACACAATGAACGTATGCCCACAGCACCACTGAAATTGTGGTAATGTGACCTACCCACAATAGAAATAGTGAAGTAGTGACCAAAGCACCATTGAAATAATAGTCATTTGACCAAAGCACCATGAACACAGTGAAAGTGTGACCAAAGCACCATTGAAACTGTGATAATGTAACCAAAGCACCATAGACACAGTGAAAGTGTGACCAAATGCACCATTAAAATAGTGAATGTACGACCAAAGCACTGTAGACACAGTGAAAGTGTGACCAGAGCACCATTGAGACAGTGATAACGTGATATAGGAATCATAGACAGAATGAATGTGAGACAAAAGCACTATTGAAAATGTGATAATGTGACCTACGAACCTTAGACAGAGTGAAAGTGTGACCAAAGCACCATCCAAACAGTGATAATGTGATCTAAGCACTAATGACTTGGTGAAAGTGTGACCAAAACACCATTGAAACAGTGATAATGTGACCAAAATACCGTAGACACAGTGAAAGTGTAGCAAAGGCTTCATTCAAACAGTGAGTATGTGACCAAAGCACGGGATACAAAGTGAATGTGTGACCAAAGCACCATTAAAATAGTGCTGATGTAACCAAAACACAACAGACACAGTGAAAGTATGACCAAAGCACTATTGAAATAGTGACAATGTGACTTAGCACCACAGACATAGTGTAAGTGTGACCAAAGAACCATTGAAACTGTAATGATGTGACAATAGCACAATAGACACAATGATAGTGTGACCCAAGCATCATTCAAATATTGGATGTATGACAAAAGCACTGTAGACACAGTGAAAGTGTCACCAAAGCACCATTAAAACAGTGAGAATGTGGCCTAGAAACTATATAAACCGTGAAAGTGTGACCAAAGCACCATTGAAACAGCGATAACGTGACCTACGCACCACAGACACAGTGAAGATGTGAACAATGCACCATTGAAATAGTGATGTTGTGACCAAAGCACCATGGACTCAGTGAGATAGAGACCAAAGCACCATTGCAAAAGTGATAATGTGACATAAGAACCATAAACAGAGTGAAAGTGTGACCAAAGCACCATTGAAAGAGTGAGAATGTGACCAACAGACCATGGACACAGTGAAATGTGATCAAAACACCATTAAAACAATGATAACGTGACTGAAACACCATAGTCACAGTTAACGTGTCACCAAAGCACACTTGAAACAGTGATAATGTGACCAAAGCACCATAGAAACAATGAAAGTGTGACCAAAGCACCATTGAGACAGTGATTAGGTGATCAAAGCACTGTAATCACAGTGGAAATGTGCCCAGTGCACCATTGAAATAGCGACATAATNGACCATGGACACAGTGAAATGTGATCAAAACACCATTAAAACAATGATAACGTGACTGAAACACCATAGTCACAGTTAACGTGTCACCAAAGCACACTTGAAACAGTGATAATGTGACCAAAGCACCATAGAAACAATGAAAGTGTGACCAAAGCACCATTGAGACAGTGATTAGGTGATCAAAGCACTGTAATCACAGTGGAAATGTGCCCAGTGCACCATTGAAATAGCGACATAATCACCAAACAAATAGTGAAAGTCTGACCAAAGGACCATTAAAACCGTGATATTTGACATACGCAACAGAGACAGAATGAAAGTGTGATAAAAGCACCATAGAAACAGTGATTATATCCCAAAGCACCGTATACACGATGAAGGTGTGACCAAAGCTCCATTGAAAGAATAATAATGCTGCCTAAGCACCATAGACATTGTGGAAGTGTGACTAAAGCACCATTGAAACAATGATAATGTGACCTAAGACCATAGACACAGTCAAAGTGTGAGTGAAGTACCATTGAGACATTTGAGACGCGACCTTAACACCATAGACACAGGGAATGTGTGACCAAAGCACCGTTGAAACAGAGACAATGTCATCAAAGTACCACAGACATAGTGAAAGTGTGACAACAGCGCCATTGAAACATTAACAACGTGACCAAAGCATCATAGACAGAATGAAAGTATGCCCAAAGCACCACTAAAATTGTGGCAATATGACCTAACCACCATATGAACAGTGAAAGTGTGACCAAAACACCATTGAAACAGTGATAATCTAAAGAAAGCACCATAGACACAGTGAAAGTGTGAAAATTGCATCATTGAAATAGTGAGTATATGACCAAAGCACTGTAGACACAGTGAAAGTGTGGCCAAAGCACCATTGAAAATGTGATAACGTGACCTATGAACCATGGACAGAATGAACGTGTGACAAAGGCACCATTGAAAATGTGATAATGTGACATACAAACCTTAGACACAGTGAAAGTGTGATCAAAGCACCATACAGACAGTGATAATGTGATATAAGCACTAATGACTTAGTGGGAGTGTGACCAAAACACCATAAAAACAGTGATAATGTGATCAAAACACCACAGACACAGTGAAAGTGTGACAAAACCTTCATTGAAACAGCGAGTATGTGACCAAAGCACTGCATACAAACTGCATGTGTGACCAAAGCACCATTCAAACAGTGATGATGTGACCAAAACACAATAGACACAGTGAAAGTGTGACCAAAGCACTATTAAAATAGTGACGATGTGACTTAGCACCATAGACATAGTGACAGTGTGACCAAAGAACCATTGAACCAGTTATCATGTGACAAAAGCACCACAGACACTGTGAAAGTGTGACCAAAGTACCATTCAAATATTGGATGTATGACAAAAGCACTATAGACACATTGAAAGTATCACCAAAGCACCATTACAATAGTGAGATTGTGACCTAGGAACCATAGACACCGTGAAAGCGTGACCAAAGCACCATTGACGCTGATAACGTGACCTAAGTTCCATAGACATAGTGAATGTGTGAACAATGCACCATTGAAATAGCAATATTGTGACCAAAGCACCATTGACTCAATGAGACTGAGACCAAAGCACCATTGCAACAGTGGTAATGTGACATAAGAACCATAGACAGAGTGAAAGTGTGACCAAAGCACCATTGAAACAGTTATAATGTGACCAAGGGACCATGGACACAGTGAAATGTGATCAAAACACCATTAAAAAAACAATAACGTGACTCAAACACCATAGTCACAGTTAAAGTGTGACCAAAGCACCATTGAAACAGTGATAATGTGACCGAAGCACCATAGAAACAATGAAAGTGTGGCCAAAGCACAATTCAGACAGTGATCAGGTGACCAAAGCACCGTAACCACAGTGAAAGTGTGCCTAATGCACCATCGAAATAGTAATAATGTGACCTAATCACCAAACAAAAAGTGAAAGTCTGACCAAAGGACCATTAAAACAGTGATAATTTGACCTACGCACCATAGGCACAATGAAAGATTGATGGAAGCACCATAGAAACTGTTATTATATCCCAACGCAATGTAGACACCATGAATGTCTGACCAAAGCTCCATTGGAACAATGACAATGTGACCTAAGCACCATAGACACAATGGAAGTGTGACTAAAGCACCATTGAAACAATGATAATGTGACATATGAACATAGACACAGTAAAAGTGTGACTGAAGTACAATTGAACCATTTAAAACGTGACCTAAGAGCCATAGACACAGGGAACATGTGACCAAAGCACCATTGAAACAGATATAATGTCACCAAAGTACCATAGACATAGTGAATGTGTGACCAAAACACCATTAAAACATTGATAACGTGACCAAAGCATCATATACACAATGAAAGTATGCCCAACGCACCACTAAAATTGTGGTTGTATGACCTAACCACCATAGAAATAGTGAAAGTGTGACCAAAGCACCATTGAAACAGTGATAATTTGACCTGAGCATCATAAACACAGTGAGATTGTGACCAAAGCACCATTGAAACAGTGACAATGCAACCAAAGCACCATATACACAGTGCGAGTGTGACCAATGCACCATTCAAATAGTGAATACATGACAAAAGCACTGTAGACACAGTGAAATTGTCACCAAAGCACCATTGAAATAGTGACAATGTGACCTAAGAATCATGGACACAGTGGAAGTGTGACCAAAACACCATTGAAACAGTGATAATGTGATGTAAGCACCATAGACACAGTGAAGGTGTGACCAATGCACCATTGAAATATTGATAATGTGACCAAAGCACCATGGAAACAGTGAAAGTGTGACCAAATCACCATTGCAACCATGATAATGTGACCAAAGCAGAATAGACACAGTGAAAGCGTGACTATAACACCAATAAAACAATGATAACATTACATTAACACCATAGACACAGTTGAAGCCTCCCCAAAGCTCCATTAAAACAGTGATAATGTGACCAAAGCACCATAGACACAATGAAAGTGGTACCAAATCCCTATTGAAACAGTGATTATGTGACCAAAGCAACACAAACACTGTGAAAATGTGCCCAAATCACCAATGAAATAGTGGTAGTGTAACATAAGCTCCATAGACAGGGTGAAAGTGTGACCAAAGTACCATTGAAATTGTGAGAATGTGAGCAAAGCCATAAACAAAGCTGAAGTGTGACAAAGGCACCATTGATATCGTGATTTTGTGATTAAAGCACCATTGACACGGTGAAAGTGTGACCAAAGCACCACTGAAATAGTGCTAATGTGACGTACGTACCATAGACACAATGAAAGTGTGGCCAAAGCACTAGGGAAACTTTGATAATGTGACCTAACCACCAAAAACACAATGAAAGAATGCCTAGAGCACCACTGAAATTGTAGTAATGTGACCTAACCACAATACAAACAGTGAAATCGTGACCAAAGCACCATTGAAATAATGGTCACTCGACCAAACACCATAAACACAGTGAAAGTGAGACCAAAGCACCATTGAAACTATGGTAATGTAACCAAAGCACCATAGACACAGTGAAAGTGTGACCAAATGCACCATTCAAATAGTGAACGTATGACCAAAGCACTGTAGACACAGTGAAAGTGTGACCACAGCACCATTGAAACAGCGAAAACGTGACCTATGAACCATACAGAGAATGAAAGTGTGACAAATGCACTATTGAAAATGTGATAACGTGACCTACAAACATTAGACAGAGTGAAAGTGTGACCAAAGTAACATCCAAACAGTGATAATGTGATCTAAGCACTAATGACTTGGTGAAAGTGTCACCAAAACACCATTGAAACAGTGATAATGTGACCAAAATACCATATACACAGTGAAAGTGTAGTGAAAGCTTCAATCAAACAGTGAGTATGTGACCAAAGCACGGTATACAAAGTGCATGTGTGACCAAAGCACCATTCAAACAGTGCTGATGTGACCAAAACACAACAGACACAGTGAAAGTATGACCAAAGCACTATTGAATTAGGGACAATGTGACATAGCACCATAGACATAGTGTAAGTGTGACCAAAGAACCATTGAAACTGTAATGATGTGACAAAAGCACCATAGACACAGTGAAAGTGTGACCAAAGCACCATTCAAATATTGTATGTTTGACAAAAGCACCGTAGACACAGTGAAAGTGTCACCAAAGCACCACTAATATAGTGAGAATGTGGCCTACAAACCATAGACACCGTGAAAGCGTGACCAATGCACCATTGAAACAGCGATAACGTGACCTAAGCACTATAGAAACAATGAAGGTGTGAACAATGCACCACTGAAATAGTGATGCTGTGACCAAAGCACCATGGACTCAGTGAGATTGAGACCAAAGCACCATTGCAACAGTGATAATGTGACATAAGAACCATATACTGAGTGAAAGTGTGACCAAAGCACCATTGAAATAGTGATAATGTCACCAACAGACCATGGACACTGTGAAATGTGATCAAAACACCATTTAAATAATGATAACGTGACTCAAACACTATAGTAACAGTTAAAGTGTCACCAAAGCGCAAGTGAAACAGTGATAATGTGACCAAAGCACCATAGAAACAATGAAAGTGTGACCAAAGCACCATTGAGACAGTGATTAGGTGACCAAAGCACCGTAACCACAGTGGATATGTGCTTGGTGCACCACTGAAATAGTGACATGATCACCAAACAAATAGTGAAAGTGTGACCAAAGGACCATTAAAACAGTGATATTTGACCTACGCAACAGAGACACCGTGAAAGTGTGATAAGAGTACCATATAAACAGTGATTACATCCCAATGCACCGTAGACACAATGAAGGTGTGACCAAAGCTTCGTTGAAACAATAATAATGTGACATATGCACCATAGACACATTGGAAATGTGACTAAAGCACCATTGAAATATTGACAATGTGACCTGAGAATCACAGACACAGTGGAAGTGTGACCAAAGCACCATTGAAACAACGATAATGTGATGTAAGCACCGTAGACATAGTGAAGGTGTGACCGATGCACCATTGAAATATTGATAATGTGACCAAAGCACCATGGACACGGTGAATGTGTGACCAAAGCACCATTGCAACCATGATAATGTGACCAAAGCAGAATAGACAGAGTGAAAGCGTGACTGTACCACCAATAAAACAATGATAACATTACATAAACACCATAGACACGGTTAAAGCGTCCCCAAAGCTCCATTAAAACAGTGATAATGTGACCAGAGCACCATAGACACAATGAAAGTGTTACTAAAGCCCTATTGAAACAGTGATTATGTGACCAAAGCACCACAAACACTGTGAAAATGTGTCCAAATCACCAATTAAATAGTGGTAATGTAACCTAACCTCCACAGGCAGAGTGAAAGTGTGACCAAAGGATCATTGAAATGGTGAAAATGTGAGCAAAGCCATAAACAAAGTTGAAGTGTGACAAAGGCACCATTGAAACAGTGATTTTGTGATTAAAGCACCATTGACACGGTGAAAGTTTGACCAAAGCACCATTGAAAGAGTGCTAATGTGACCTACGTACCATAGAAACAATGAAAGTGTGGCCAAAGCACTAGGGAAACTTTGATAATGTGACCTAAGCACCAAAGACACATCGAAATTGTGACAAAAGCGCCATTGAAACAGTTATACTATGACACACGCACCATAGACACATTCAAAGTGTAATCAAAGCACCCTATAAATGATGACAATGTGACAAAAGCACCATAGACACGATGAAAGTGTGACCAAAGCATCATTGAAAGAACGATACTGTGACCTTAGCACCATAAAAACAGTACATGTGTGACCAAAGAACTGTTGAAACGAAGATAACATGACCTAACCACCATATACACAATGAAAGTGTGACCAAAGCACTATTGAATTAGTGATGATATGACCAACGCACAATCAACACAATTAAAATGTGCCCAAATCACAATTGAAAGAGTGGTATTGTAACCTAAGCACCATAGAAAAAGTGAAAGTCTGACCAAAGCACCATTCAAACGGTGATCATTTTATCGAAACACCAAAGACATAGTAGAAGTGTGATCAAAGCCCTAAAGAAACAATGATTACGTGACAAGAGGACCGTGTACATGATGAAGGTGTGACCAAAGCACCATTGAAACACCAATAATGTGACCTAAGTACTATACACATAGATAAAGTGTCACCGAAGAACCATTGGAACAGTGATAATGTGACCAAAACACCATAGACACATAAAAGTGTGACCAAATGACCACTAAAACAGTGATACTATGAACTAAGCACCATAAGCGTAGTGAAAGTGTGACCAAAGCACCATTGAAACAGTGATGGTGTGGCCAAATCACCAAAGACACAATTAAAGTATGTTCAAAACACCATTGAAACAGTGAGAATGTGACAAACGCCCTATAGACACAGTGAACGTGAAACCAAAGCACCATTGAAACAGTGATAATGTAGCCTAAGCACCAAAGCCACAATGAAAGTGTGACCAAAGCACCATTGAAACAGTGA
>SZWC01003004.1:2519-28883 GCA_023375785.1 Penium margaritaceum | reverse complement strand
AGGCAAGTCTCCCTGTTTAGCACATGAATATGAATGCTAAATAGACACTAGCAGAGTTGCACAACTTTGCCAGAGTTGTGCAATGTCTGCCTCTCAACATACAATAGACAATAGACAACAGAAAAAAGACAACAGACAACAGACAATAGACAACAGACAATAGACAATACACAATAGACAGTAGACAAAATTCTATACACAATAGACAATAGACTGTAGACAACAAACAACAGACAATAGACAACAGACAATAGACAGTGGACAAGACTAGAGACAATAGAACAGAGACCAAATTCAATACACCATAGCAATAGACGATGTAGACAAAAGAGAATCAAGACTGCAGGAGATGAGTTGTGACTGAGTGCATTTGTGAAGTTTACCTACAACTTGAAGTGATTAAGGCTGAGAATTGTGATTTCCATTGGGAGTAAAGTCGTGATTCTCCCAAATGTGGACTTGCGAGTCTTTACATTTCAGACTCGTGAATCTAGCTCGTCTGAAATCAAGATTCCACAAAGTGTGGAATTGCGATTCCAAGGAATCGCGATTCCGGTATGAGAATCGAGGTTCTGAGACCAACACCCTAGTCCGACTCGCAAAGCCAACTCTTTCTCCAGAATCGAAAATCCGTCTTGGCGTGCACCCTTACTCCGCAACCAGTTTGCACAACTCCGTAACCAGTTCGCACCACTCTGCAACCAGTTCGCACCACTCTGCAACCAGTTTGCACCACTCCGTAACCAGTTCGCACCACTCCGCAACCAGTTCCCACCACTCCGCAACCAGTTCACACCACTCCACAACCACTTCGCACAACTCCGCAACCAGTTCGCACCACTCCGCAACCAGTTCACACCACTCCGCAGCCAGTTCGCACCACTCCACAACCAGTTCGTACCACTCCACCACCTGTTCGCACAACTCCGCAACCAGTTGGCACCAATCCACAACCAGTTCGCATCACTCCGCAACCAGTTCGCACCACTCCTCAGCCAGTTTACTCCACTCCGCAACCAGTTCGCACCACTCCGGAACCAGTTCGCACCACTACGCAACGAGTTCGCACTACTCCGCAACCAGTTTGCACCACTCCGCAACCATTTCGGACCACTCCGCAACCAGTTCCCACCACTCCGCAACCAGTTTGCATCACTACGCAACCAGTTCGCACCACTCCGTAACCGGTTTGCACCACTCCGCAACCAGTTTGCACCCCTCCGCAACTAGTTCGCACCACTCCGCAACCAGTTCGCACCACTCCGCAACCATTTTGCACCATTCGCAACCAGTTTACACCACTCCGCAACCAGTTCGCACCATATCGCAACCAGTTCGCACCACTCTGCAACCAGTTCGCACCACTCTGTAACCAGTTCGCACCACTCCACAACCAGTTCCCACCACTCCACAACCAGTTCACACCACTCTGCAACCAGTTCACAGCTCTCCACAACCAGTTCGCACCACTCCGTAACCGGTTTGCACAGCTCTGCGACCAGTTCGCACCACTCCACAACCAGTTCGCACCACTTTGCAACCAGACAGACCCACTCCAACCAGTTCGCATCACTCCTCAACCAGTTTGCACCACTCCACGACCAGTTCGCACCACTCCACAACCAGTTCGCACCACTCTGCAACCAGTTCGCACCACTCTGCAACCAGTTCGCACCACTCTGCAACCAGTTCGCACCACTCTGCAACCAGTTTGCACCACTCGGCAACCAGTGCGCACCATTCCGCAACCAGTGCGTACCACTCTGCAACCAGTTCGCACCACTCTGCAACCAGTTTGCACCACTCGGCAACCAGTGCGCACCATTCCGCAACCAGTGCGTACCACTCTGCAACCAGTTCGCACCACTCTGCAACCAGTTTGCACCACTCGGCAACCAGTGCGCACCATTCCGCAACCAGTGCGTACCACTCTGCAACCAGTTCGCACCACTCTGCAACCAGTTTGCACCACTCGGCAACCAGTGCGCACCATTCCGCAACCAGTGCGTACCACTCTGCAACCAGTTCGCACCACTCTGCAACCAGTTTGCACCACTCGGCAACCAGTGCGCACCATTCCGCAACCAGTGCGTACCACTCTGCAACCAGTTCGCACCACTCTGCAACCAGTTTGCACCACTCGGCAACCAGTGCGCACCATTCCGCAACCAGTGCGTACCACTCTGCAACCAGTTCGCACCACTCTGCAACCAGTTTGCACCACTCGGCAACCAGTGCGCACCATTCCGCAACCAGTGCGTACCACTCTGCAACCAGTTCGCACCACTCTGCAACCAGTTTGCACCACTCGGCAACCAGTGCGCACCATTCCGCAACCAGTGCGTACCACTCTGCAACCAGTTCGCACCACTCTGCAACCAGTTTGCACCACTCGGCAACCAGTGCGCACCATTCCGCAACCAGTGCGTACCACTCTGCAACCAGTTCGCACCACTCTGCAACCAGTTTGCACCACTCGGCAACCAGTGCGCACCATTCCGCAACCAGTGCGTACCACTCTGCAACCAGTTCGCACCACTCTGCAACCAGTTTGCACCACTCGGCAACCAGTGCGCACCATTCCGCAACCAGTGCGTACCACTCTGCAACCAGTTCGCACCACTCTGCAACCAGTTTGCACCACTCGGCAACCAGTGCGCACCATTCCGCAACCAGTGCGTACCACTCTGCAACCAGTTCGCACCACTCTGCAACCAGTTTGCACCACTCGGCAACCAGTGCGCACCATTCCGCAACCAGTGCGTACCACTCTGCAACCAGTTCGCACCACTCTGCAACCAGTTTGCACCACTCGGCAACCAGTGCGCACCATTCCGCAACCAGTGCGTACCACTCTGCAACCAGTTCGCACCACTCTGCAACCAGTTTGCACCACTCGGCAACCAGTGCGCACCATTCCGCAACCAGTGCGTACCACTCTGCAACCAGTTCGCACCACTCTGTAACCAGTTCGCACCACTCCGCAACCAGTTTCCACCACTCCGCAACCCGTTTGCACCACTCCGCAACCAGTTCGCGCCACTCCGCAACCCGTTCGCACCACAATTCGCAACCAGTTCACACCACTCCGCAACCAGTTCGTACCACTCCACAACCTGTTCGCACCACTCCGCAACCATTTCGCACCACTCCGCAACCGGTTTGCACCACTCCGCAACCAGTTCGCACCACATGACAACCAGTTCGCACCACTCCGCAACCAGTTCGAACTACTCCGCAATCATTTCGCACCACTCTGCAACCAGTTCGCACCACTCCGCAACCGGTTTGCACCAGTATGTAACCAGTTTGCACCACTCCACAACCAGTTCCCACCACTCCGCAACCAGTTCACACCACTCCGCAACCAGTTCAAAGCTCTCCACAACCAGTTCGCACCACTCGGTAACCAGTTTGCACAACTCTGCAACCAGTTCGCACCACTCCACAACCAGTTCGCACCACTCTGCAACCAGACCGCACCACTCCAACCAGTTCGCAACACTCCTCAACCAGTTCGCACCACTCCGCAACCAAACCACACCACTCCAACCAGTTCGCATCACTTTTCAACCAGTTCGCACCACTCCACGACCAGTTCGCACCACTCCACAACCAGTTCGTACCACTCCGCAACCAGTTTGCACCACTCCCCAACCGGTTCGTACCACGCCGCAACCACTTCGCAGAACTCCGCAACCAGTTTGCACCACTCCACAACCAGTTCCCACCAATCTGCAACCAGTTCGCACCACTCCGCAACCAGTCCGCACCACTCCGCAACCAGTATGCACCACTCCGCAACCAGTTCGCACAACTCCGCAACCAGTTCACACCACTCCGCATCCAGTTCGCACTACTCCGCAACTAAATCGCACCACTCCGCAGCCAGTTCGTTCCCCTCCGCAACCAGTTCGTACCACTCCACAACCAGTTCGCACCACTCCGCAACCAGTTCGGACCAATCCGTAACCAGTTCGCACGACTCCGCAGCCAGTTTGCACCATTCCGCAACCAGTTCGCACCACTCCGCAACCAATTTGCACCATTCCGCAACCAGTTTGCACCACTATGCAACCGGTTACCACCACTCCGCAACCAGTTCGCACCACTCCTCAGCCAGTTCGCTCCACTCCGCAACTAGTTCGCACCACTCCGCAACCAGTTCGCACCACTCCGTAACCAGTTCGCACCACTCCGCAACCAGTTTGCATCACTCCGCAACCAGTTCGCACCACTCCGCGACCAGTTCGCACTACTCCGCAACCAGTATGCACCAGCCCGCAACTAGTTCCCACAGCTCCGCAACCAGTTTGCAGCACTCCGCAACCAGTTCGCACCACTCCGCGACCAGTTCGCACTACTCCGCAACCAGTATGCACCAGCCCGCAACTAGTTCCCACAGCTCCGCAACCAGTTTGCAGCACTCCGCAACCAGTTCGCACCACTCCGCGACCAGTTCGCACTACTCCGCAACCAGTATGCACCAGCCCGCAACTAGTTCCCACAGCTCCGCAACCAGTTTGCAGCACTCCGCAACCAGTTCGCACCACTCCGCGACCAGTTCGCACTACTCCGCAACCAGTATGCACCAGCCCGCAACTAGTTCCCACAGCTCCGCAACCAGTTTGCAGCACTCCGCAACCAGTTCGCACCACTCCGCGACCAGTTCGCACTACTCCGCAACCAGTATGCACCAGCCCGCAACTAGTTCCCACAGCTCCGCAACCAGTTTGCAGCACTCCGCAACCAGTTCGCACCACTCCGCGACCAGTTCGCACTACTCCGCAACCAGTATGCACCAGCCCGCAACTAGTTCCCACAGCTCCGCAACCAGTTTGCAGCACTCCGCAACCAGTTCGCACCACTCCGCGACCAGTTCGCACTACTCCGCAACCAGTATGCACCAGCCCGCAACTAGTTCCCACAGCTCCGCAACCAGTTTGCAGCACTCCGCAACCAGTTCGCACCACTCCGCGACCAGTTCGCACTACTCCGCAACCAGTATGCACCAGCCCGCAACTAGTTCCCACAGCTCCGCAACCAGTTTGCAGCACTCCGCAACCAGTTCGCACCACTCCGCGACCAGTTCGCACTACTCCGCAACCAGTATGCACCAGCCCGCAACTAGTTCCCACAGCTCCGCAACCAGTTTGCAGCACTCCGCAACCAGTTCGCACCACTCCGCGACCAGTTCGCACTACTCCGCAACCAGTATGCGCCACTTCGCAACCAGTTCGCATAGCTCCGCAACCAGTTCGTAGCACTCTTCATCCAGTTCGCACCAGTCCGCAACCAGTTCGCACCACTCCGCAACCGGTTCGCACCACTCCGCAACCAGTTCGCACGACTCTGCAACCAGTTCGCTCCACTTCGCAACCAGTTCGCACCACTCCGCAACAAGTTCGCACCACTCCGCAACCAGTTCGCACCACCCCGCAACCGGTTCACACCACTCCGCAACGAGTTTGCACCAATCAGCAACCAGTTCGCACCACTCCGCGACCAGTTCGCACTACTCCGCAACCAGTATGCGCCACTTCGCAACCAGTTCGCATAGCTCCGCAACCAGTTCGTAGCACTCTTCATCCAGTTCGCACCAGTCCGCAACCAGTTCGCACCACTCCGCAGCCAGTTCGCTCCACTCCGCAACCAGTTCGCACCACTCCGCAACTAGTTTGCACCACTCCGCAACCAGTTCATAACACACCGCAACCAGATTGCACCACTGTGCAACCAGTTCGCACTACTCCGCAACCAGTTTGCATCACTCCGCAACCAGTTCGCACCACTCCGCAACCAGTTCGCACCACTCCGAAACCAGTTCGCACCACTGCACAACCAGTTCATACCACACCGCAACCAGTTTGCACCACTCCGCAACCCGTTCGCACCACTCCACAACCAGTTTGCACCACTCTGCAACCTGTTCCAACCACTCTGCAACCAGTTCGCACCACTCCGCAACCAGTTCGCACCACTCCGCAACCAGTTCATACCACACCGCAACCAGTTTGCACCACTCCGCAACCAGTTCGCACCACTGCGCAACCAGTTCGCACCACTCCGCAGCCAGTTCGTACCACTCCGCAACCAGTTCGCACCACTGCGCAACCAGTTCGCACCACTCCGCAGCCAGTTCGTACCACTCCGCAACCAGTTCGCACCACTGCGCAACCAGTTCGCACCACTCCGCAGCCAGTTCGTACCACTCCGCAACCAGTTCGCACCACTGCGCAACCAGTTCGCACCACTCCGCAGCCAGTTCGTACCACTCCGCAACCAGTTCGCACCACTGCGCAACCAGTTCGCACCACTCCGCAGCCAGTTCGTACCACTCCGCAACCAGTTCGCACCACTGCGCAACCAGTTCGCACCACTCCGCAGCCAGTTCGTACCACTCCGCAACCAGTTCGCACCACTGCGCAACCAGTTCGCACCACTCCGCAGCCAGTTCGTACCACTCCGCAACCAGTTCGCACCACTGCGCAACCAGTTCGCACCACTCCGCAGCCAGTTCGTACCACTCCGCAACCAGTTCGCACCACTGCGCAACCAGTTCGCACCACTCCGCAGCCAGTTCGTACCACTCCGCAACCAGTTCGCACCACTGCGCAACCAGTTCGCACCACTCCGCAGCCAGTTCGTACCACTCCGCAACCAGTTCGCACCACTGCGCAACCAGTTCGCACCACTCCGCAGCCAGTTCGTACCACTCCGCAACCAGTTCGCACCACTGCGCAACCAGTTCGCACCACTCCGCAGCCAGTTCGTACCACTCCGCAACCAGTTCGCACCACTGCGCAACCAGTTCGCACCACTCCGCAGCCAGTTCGTACCACTCCGCAACCAGTTCGCACCACTGCGCAACCAGTTCGCACCACTCCGCAGCCAGTTCGTACCACTCCGCAACCAGTTCGCACCACTGCGCAACCAGTTCGCACCACTCCGCAGCCAGTTCGTACCACTCCGCAACCAGTTCGCACCACTGCGCAACCAGTTCGCACCACTCCGCAGCCAGTTCGTACCACTCCGCAACCAGTTCGCACCACTGCGCAACCAGTTCGCACCACTCCGCAGCCAGTTCGTACCACTCCGCAACCAGTTCGCACCACTGCGCAACCAGTTCGCACCACTCCGCAGCCAGTTCGTACCACTCCGCAACCAGTTCGCACCACTGCGCAACCAGTTCGCACCACTCCGCAGCCAGTTCGTACCACTCCGCAACCAGTTCGCACCACTGCGCAACCAGTTCGCACCACTCCGCAGCCAGTTCGTACCACTCCGCAACCAGTTCGCACCACTGCGCAACCAGTTCGCACCACTCCGCAGCCAGTTCGTACCACTCCGCAACCAGTTCGCACCACTGCGCAACCAGTTCGCACCACTCCGCAGCCAGTTCGTACCACTCCGCAACCAGTTCGCACCACTGCGCAACCAGTTCGCACCACTCCGCAGCCAGTTCGTACCACTCCGCAACCAGTTCGCACCACTGCGCAACCAGTTCGCACCACTCCGCAGCCAGTTCGTACCACTCCGCAACCAGTTCGCACCACTGCGCAACCAGTTCGCACCACTCCGCAGCCAGTTCGTACCACTCCGCAACCAGTTCGCACCACTGCGCAACCAGTTCGCACCACTCCGCAGCCAGTTCGTACCACTCCGCAACCAGTTCGCACCACTGCGCAACCAGTTCGCACCACTCCGCAGCCAGTTCGTACCACTCCGCAACCAGTTCGCACCACTGCGCAACCAGTTCGCACCACTCCGCAGCCAGTTCGTACCACTCCGCAACCAGTTCGCACCACTGCGCAACCAGTTCGCACCACTCCGCAGCCAGTTCGTACCACTCCGCAACCAGTTCGCACCACTGCGCAACCAGTTCGCACCACTCCGCAGCCAGTTCGTACCACTCCGCAACCAGTTCGCACCACTGCGCAACCAGTTCGCACCACTCCGCAGCCAGTTCGTACCACTCCGCAACCAGTTCGCACCACTGCGCAACCAGTTCGCACCACTCCGCAGCCAGTTCGTACCACTCCGCAACCAGTTCGCACCACTGCGCAACCAGTTCGCACCACTCCGCAGCCAGTTCGTACCACTCCGCAACCAGTTCGCACCACTGCGCAACCAGTTCGCACCACTCCGCAGCCAGTTCGTACCACTCCGCAACCAGTTCGCACCACTGCGCAACCAGTTCGCACCACTCCGCAGCCAGTTCGTACCACTCCGCAACCAGTTCGCACCACTGCGCAACCAGTTCGCACCACTCCGCAGCCAGTTCGTACCACTCCGCAACCAGTTCGCACCACTGCGCAACCAGTTCGCACCACTCCGCAGCCAGTTCGTACCACTCCGCAACCAGTTCGCACCACTGCGCAACCAGTTCGCACCACTCCGCAGCCAGTTCGTACCACTCCGCAACCAGTTCGCACCACTGCGCAACCAGTTCGCACCACTCCGCAGCCAGTTCGTACCACTCCGCAACCAGTTCGCACCACTGCGCAACCAGTTCGCACCACTCCGCAGCCAGTTCGTACCACTCCGCAACCAGTTCGCACCACTGCGCAACCAGTTCGCACCACTCCGCAGCCAGTTCGTACCACTCCGCAACCAGTTCGCACCACTGCGCAACCAGTTCGCACCACTCCGCAGCCAGTTCGTACCACTCCGCAACCAGTTCGCACCACTGCGCAACCAGTTCGCACCACTCCGCAGCCAGTTCGTACCACTCCGCAACCAGTTCGCACCACTGCGCAACCAGTTCGCACCACTCCGCAGCCAGTTCGTACCACTCCGCAACCAGTTCGCACCACTGCGCAACCAGTTCGCACCACTCCGCAGCCAGTTCGTACCACTCCGCAACCAGTTCGCACCACTGCGCAACCAGTTCGCACCACTCCGCAGCCAGTTCGTACCACTCCGCAACCAGTTCGCACCACTGCGCAACCAGTTCGCACCACTCCGCAGCCAGTTCGTACCACTCCGCAACCAGTTCGCACCACTGCGCAACCAGTTCGCACCACTCCGCAGCCAGTTCGTACCACTCCGCAACCAGTTTGCACCACTTCGCAACCAGTTTGCACCACTCCGCAACCCGTTTGCACCACTCCACAACCAGTTTGCACCACTCTGCATCCAGTTCGCACCACTCCGCAACCAGTTCGCACCACTCCGCAACCAGTTCGCACCACTCCGCAACCAGTTCGCACCACTCCGCAACCAGTTCGTACCACTCCGCAACCAGTTTGCACCACTTCGCAACCAGTTTGCACCACTCAGTTTGCACCACTCTACAACTAGTTCGCACCACTCCGCATCCCGTTCGCACCACTCCGCAACCAGTTCGCACCACTCAGCAACCAGTTCGCACCATTGCACATTCATTTTGCACCATTCCGCGAGCAGTTTGCACCACTTCGCAACCACTTTGCACCACTCCGCAACCGGATTGCACCACTCCGCAACCAGTTCGCACCACTCCGGAACCGGTTGGCACCACTCCGGAACCAGTTCACACCACTCTGCAACCAGTGTGCACCACTCCGCAACCAGCTTGCACCACTCCGCAACCAGTTTGCACCACTCCGCAACCAGTTTGCACCACTCCGCAACCCGTTCGCACCACTCCACAACCAGTTTGCACCACTCTGCAACCTGTTCCAACCACTCTGCAACCAGTTCGCACCACTCCGCAACCAGTTCGCACCACTCCGCAACCAGTTCATACCACACCGCAACCAGTTTGCACCACCCCGCAACCCGTTCGCATCACTCCACAACCAGTTTGCACCACTCCGCAACCTGTTCCAATCACTCCACAGCCAACTTGCACCTCTCCGCAACCAGTTCTCACCACTCTGCAACCAGTTTGCACCACTCCACATCTAGTTTGCACCACTCCGCAAACAGTTTGCACCACTCCGCAACCTGTTCCAATCACTCCACAGCCAACTTGCACCTCTCCGCAACCAGTTCGCACCATCCCGCAACCCGTTTGGACCACTCCGCAAGCAGTTCGTACCACTCAACTGCCAGTTTGCGCCACTCCGCGACCAGTTGACACCACTCCGCAACCAGTTCGTACCACTCCGCAACCAGTTTGAACCACTCCGTAACCCGTTCCCACCACTCCACAACCAGCTCGCACCACTCGACAACCAGTTCACACCACTCCGCAACCAGTTCGCACCACTCCCCAATCAATTCGCACCACTCCGCAACCAGTTCGCACCACTCCGCATCCAGATCGCACCACTCCGCAATCAGTTCACACCACTCCCAAACCAGTCCAGACCTCTCCGCAACCAGTTTGCACCACTTCGTAACCAGTTCACACCACTCCGCAACCAGTTCGCACCACCCCACAACCGGTTCACACCCATGCGCAACCAGTCCGCACCACTCCAACCAGTTCTTATCACTCCTCAACCAGTTTGCACCACACCACACCCACTTCGCACCACTCCGCAACCAGGTCGCACCACTCTGCAACCGGTTTGCACCATTCCACAACCAGTTCGCCCCACTCCGCAACCCGTTCGTACCACTCCGGAACCAGTTTGCACCCCTCCGTAACCCGTTCCCACCTCTCCACAGCCAGTTCGCACCAGTCGACAACCAGTTCACACGACTCCGCAGCCAGTTCGCAGCACTCCGCAACCAGTGCGCACCACTCCGCAACCAGGTCGCACCACTCTGCAACCGGTTTGCACCATTCCACAACCAGTTCGCCCCACTCCGCAACCCGTTCGTACCACTCCGGAACCAGTTTGCACCCCTCCGTAACCCGTTCCCACCTCTCCACAGCCAGTTCGCACCAGTCGACAACCAGTTCACACGACTCCGCAGCCAGTTCGCAGCACTCCGCAACCAGTGCGCACCACTCCGCAACCAGGTCGCACCACTCTGCAACCGGTTTGCACCATTCCACAACCAGTTCGCCCCACTCCGCAACCCGTTCGTACCACTCCGGAACCAGTTTGCACCCCTCCGTAACCCGTTCCCACCTCTCCACAGCCAGTTCGCACCAGTCGACAACCAGTTCACACGACTCCGCAGCCAGTTCGCAGCACTCCGCAACCAGTGCGCACCACTCCGCAACCAGGTCGCACCACTCTGCAACCGGTTTGCACCATTCCACAACCAGTTCGCCCCACTCCGCAACCCGTTCGTACCACTCCGGAACCAGTTTGCACCCCTCCGTAACCCGTTCCCACCTCTCCACAGCCAGTTCGCACCAGTCGACAACCAGTTCACACGACTCCGCAGCCAGTTCGCAGCACTCCGCAACCAGTGCGCACCACTCCGCAACCAGGTCGCACCACTCTGCAACCGGTTTGCACCATTCCACAACCAGTTCGCCCCACTCCGCAACCCGTTCGTACCACTCCGGAACCAGTTTGCACCCCTCCGTAACCCGTTCCCACCTCTCCACAGCCAGTTCGCACCAGTCGACAACCAGTTCACACGACTCCGCAGCCAGTTCGCAGCACTCCGCAACCAGTGCGCACCACTCCGCAACCAGGTCGCACCACTCTGCAACCGGTTTGCACCATTCCACAACCAGTTCGCCCCACTCCGCAACCCGTTCGTACCACTCCGGAACCAGTTTGCACCCCTCCGTAACCCGTTCCCACCTCTCCACAGCCAGTTCGCACCAGTCGACAACCAGTTCACACGACTCCGCAGCCAGTTCGCAGCACTCCGCAACCAGTGCGCACCACTCCGCAACCAGGTCGCACCACTCTGCAACCGGTTTGCACCATTCCACAACCAGTTCGCCCCACTCCGCAACCCGTTCGTACCACTCCGGAACCAGTTTGCACCCCTCCGTAACCCGTTCCCACCTCTCCACAGCCAGTTCGCACCAGTCGACAACCAGTTCACACGACTCCGCAGCCAGTTCGCAGCACTCCGCAACCAGTGCGCACCACTCCGCAACCAGGTCGCACCACTCTGCAACCGGTTTGCACCATTCCACAACCAGTTCGCCCCACTCCGCAACCCGTTCGTACCACTCCGGAACCAGTTTGCACCCCTCCGTAACCCGTTCCCACCTCTCCACAGCCAGTTCGCACCAGTCGACAACCAGTTCACACGACTCCGCAGCCAGTTCGCAGCACTCCGCAACCAGTGCGCACCACTCCGCAACCAGGTCGCACCACTCTGCAACCGGTTTGCACCATTCCACAACCAGTTCGCCCCACTCCGCAACCCGTTCGTACCACTCCGGAACCAGTTTGCACCCCTCCGTAACCCGTTCCCACCTCTCCACAGCCAGTTCGCACCAGTCGACAACCAGTTCACACGACTCCGCAGCCAGTTCGCAGCACTCCGCAACCAGTGCGCACCACTCCGCAACCAGGTCGCACCACTCTGCAACCGGTTTGCACCATTCCACAACCAGTTCGCCCCACTCCGCAACCCGTTCGTACCACTCCGGAACCAGTTTGCACCCCTCCGTAACCCGTTCCCACCTCTCCACAGCCAGTTCGCACCAGTCGACAACCAGTTCACACGACTCCGCAGCCAGTTCGCAGCACTCCGCAACCAGTGCGCACCACTCCGCAACCAGGTCGCACCACTCTGCAACCGGTTTGCACCATTCCACAACCAGTTCGCCCCACTCCGCAACCCGTTCGTACCACTCCGGAACCAGTTTGCACCCCTCCGTAACCCGTTCCCACCTCTCCACAGCCAGTTCGCACCAGTCGACAACCAGTTCACACGACTCCGCAGCCAGTTCGCAGCACTCCGCAACCAGTGCGCACCACTCCGCAACCAGGTCGCACCACTCTGCAACCGGTTTGCACCATTCCACAACCAGTTCGCCCCACTCCGCAACCCGTTCGTACCACTCCGGAACCAGTTTGCACCCCTCCGTAACCCGTTCCCACCTCTCCACAGCCAGTTCGCACCAGTCGACAACCAGTTCACACGACTCCGCAGCCAGTTCGCAGCACTCCGCAACCAGTGCGCACCACTCCGCAACCAGGTCGCACCACTCTGCAACCGGTTTGCACCATTCCACAACCAGTTCGCCCCACTCCGCAACCCGTTCGTACCACTCCGGAACCAGTTTGCACCCCTCCGTAACCCGTTCCCACCTCTCCACAGCCAGTTCGCACCAGTCGACAACCAGTTCACACGACTCCGCAGCCAGTTCGCAGCACTCCGCAACCAGTGCGCACCACTCCGCAACCAGGTCGCACCACTCTGCAACCGGTTTGCACCATTCCACAACCAGTTCGCCCCACTCCGCAACCCGTTCGTACCACTCCGGAACCAGTTTGCACCCCTCCGTAACCCGTTCCCACCTCTCCACAGCCAGTTCGCACCAGTCGACAACCAGTTCACACGACTCCGCAGCCAGTTCGCAGCACTCCGCAACCAGTGCGCACCACTCCGCAACCAGGTCGCACCACTCTGCAACCGGTTTGCACCATTCCACAACCAGTTCGCCCCACTCCGCAACCCGTTCGTACCACTCCGGAACCAGTTTGCACCCCTCCGTAACCCGTTCCCACCTCTCCACAGCCAGTTCGCACCAGTCGACAACCAGTTCACACGACTCCGCAGCCAGTTCGCAGCACTCCGCAACCAGTGCGCACCACTCCGCAACCAGGTCGCACCACTCTGCAACCGGTTTGCACCATTCCACAACCAGTTCGCCCCACTCCGCAACCCGTTCGTACCACTCCGGAACCAGTTTGCACCCCTCCGTAACCCGTTCCCACCTCTCCACAGCCAGTTCGCACCAGTCGACAACCAGTTCACACGACTCCGCAGCCAGTTCGCAGCACTCCGCAACCAGTGCGCACCACTCCGCAACCAGGTCGCACCACTCTGCAACCGGTTTGCACCATTCCACAACCAGTTCGCCCCACTCCGCAACCCGTTCGTACCACTCCGGAACCAGTTTGCACCCCTCCGTAACCCGTTCCCACCTCTCCACAGCCAGTTCGCACCAGTCGACAACCAGTTCACACGACTCCGCAGCCAGTTCGCAGCACTCCGCAACCAGTGCGCACCACTCCGCAACCAGGTCGCACCACTCTGCAACCGGTTTGCACCATTCCACAACCAGTTCGCCCCACTCCGCAACCCGTTCGTACCACTCCGGAACCAGTTTGCACCCCTCCGTAACCCGTTCCCACCTCTCCACAGCCAGTTCGCACCAGTCGACAACCAGTTCACACGACTCCGCAGCCAGTTCGCAGCACTCCGCAACCAGTGCGCACCACTCCGCAACCAGGTCGCACCACTCTGCAACCGGTTTGCACCATTCCACAACCAGTTCGCCCCACTCCGCAACCCGTTCGTACCACTCCGGAACCAGTTTGCACCCCTCCGTAACCCGTTCCCACCTCTCCACAGCCAGTTCGCACCAGTCGACAACCAGTTCACACGACTCCGCAGCCAGTTCGCAGCACTCCGCAACCAGTGCGCACCACTCCGCAACCAGGTCGCACCACTCTGCAACCGGTTTGCACCATTCCACAACCAGTTCGCCCCACTCCGCAACCCGTTCGTACCACTCCGGAACCAGTTTGCACCCCTCCGTAACCCGTTCCCACCTCTCCACAGCCAGTTCGCACCAGTCGACAACCAGTTCACACGACTCCGCAGCCAGTTCGCAGCACTCCGCAACCAGTGCGCACCACTCCGCAACCAGGTCGCACCACTCTGCAACCGGTTTGCACCATTCCACAACCAGTTCGCCCCACTCCGCAACCCGTTCGTACCACTCCGGAACCAGTTTGCACCCCTCCGTAACCCGTTCCCACCTCTCCACAGCCAGTTCGCACCAATCCACAACCAGTCGCACCACTCCGCAACGAGTTCACACCACTCCGCAACTAGTTCGCACCACTCTGCAAGCAGTCCGTACCACTTTGCAACCAGTTCGCACCACTTTGCAACCAGTTCGCACCACTCCGCAACAGGTTCGCACCATTCCGCAACCAGTTTGCACCACTCTGCAACCTGTTCGCACCACTCCGGAACCGGTTCGCACCACTCCGCATCCAGTTCGCACCATTTTGCAACCAGTTCGGCCCACTTTCCAACCAGCTTGCACCACTTTGCAACAAGGTCGCACCACTCTGCAACCGGTTTGCACCATTCCACAACCAGTTTGCACCACTCCGCAACCCATTCGCACCGCTCCGCAGCTAGTTCGCACCACTCCGCAACCAGTTTGCACAACTCCATCACCAGTTCGCATCAATCCTCTACCAGTTCGCACTTCTCCACAGACAGTTCGCTCCACTCTGAAACCAGTTCGCACCACTCCACAGACAGTTCGCTCCACTATGCAACCAGTTCGCACCACTCCACAATCAGTTCGCACCATTCCGCAACCATTTCCCACCACTCTGCCACCAGTTCGCACCACTCCGCAACCCATTCGTACCACTCCGCAACACGGTTGCACCACTCCGCAACCAGTTCGAACCACTTCGCAACCGGTTCGCAGCACTCCGCAACCAGTTTGCACCACTCGGCAACCAGTTCGCACCACTGCGCAACCAGTTGGCACTACTCTGCAATCCGTTCGCAACATTCCGCAACCAGTTCACACCACTCTACAACCAGGTCGCACAACTCCGCAACCAGTTCGCACCACTGCGCAACCAGTTGGCACTACTCTGCAATCCGTTCGCAACATTCCGCAACCAGTTCACACCACTCTACAACCAGGTCGCACAACTCCGCAACCAGTTCGCACTACTCTGAAACAAGTTTGCACCAGTCCGCAGCCAGCTCGCACCACTCCGCAACCAGTTTGCACCACTCCAAAACAAGTTTGCACTATTCCCCAAGCAGTTTGCACCACTCTGCAATCCGTTCGCACCACTTCGGAACCAGTTGGCACCACTCCGCAACCTGTTTGCACCACTCCGCAACCAGTTCGCACCACTCTGCAGCCAGTTCGCTCCACTCCGCAACAGGTTCGCACCTCTCCGCAACCAGTTCGCACCACTCCGCAACCTGTTCGCACCACTCCGCAACCACCACTCCCCAACCAGTTCGCATGACTCCGCAACCAGTTCGCACCACTCTGCAGCCAGTTCGCTCCACTCCGCAACAGGTTCGCACCTCTCCGCAACCAGTTCGCACCACTCCGCAACCTGTTCGCACCACTCCGCAACCACCACTCCCCAACCAGTTCGCATGACTCCGCAACCAGTTCGCACCACTCTGCAGCCAGTTCGCTCCACTCCGCAACAGGTTCGCACCTCTCCGCAACCAGTTCGCACCACTCCGCAACCTGTTCGCACCACTCCGCAACCACCACTCCCCAACCAGTTCGCATGACTCCGCAACCAGTTCGCACCACTCTGCAGCCAGTTCGCTCCACTCCGCAACAGGTTCGCACCTCTCCGCAACCAGTTCGCACCACTCCGCAACCTGTTCGCACCACTCCGCAACCACCACTCCCCAACCAGTTCGCATGACTCCGCAACCAGTTCGCACCACTCTGCAGCCAGTTCGCTCCACTCCGCAACAGGTTCGCACCTCTCCGCAACCAGTTCGCACCACTCCGCAACCTGTTCGCACCACTCCGCAACCACCACTCCCCAACCAGTTCGCATGACTCCGCAACCAGTTCGCACCACTCTGCAGCCAGTTCGCTCCACTCCGCAACAGGTTCGCACCTCTCCGCAACCAGTTCGCACCACTCCGCAACCTGTTCGCACCACTCCGCAACCACCACTCCCCAACCAGTTCGCATGACTCCGCAACCAGTTCGCACCACTCTGCAGCCAGTTCGCTCCACTCCGCAACAGGTTCGCACCTCTCCGCAACCAGTTCGCACCACTCCGCAACCTGTTCGCACCACTCCGCAACCACCACTCCCCAACCAGTTCGCATGACTCCGCAACCAGTTCGCACCACTCTGCAGCCAGTTCGCTCCACTCCGCAACAGGTTCGCACCTCTCCGCAACCAGTTCGCACCACTCCGCAACCTGTTCGCACCACTCCGCAACCACCACTCCCCAACCAGTTCGCATGACTCCGCAACCAGTTCGCACCACTCTGCAGCCAGTTCGCTCCACTCCGCAACAGGTTCGCACCTCTCCGCAACCAGTTCGCACCACTCCGCAACCTGTTCGCACCACTCCGCAACCACCACTCCCCAACCAGTTCGCATGACTCCGCAACCAGTTCGCACCACTCTGCAGCCAGTTCGCTCCACTCCGCAACAGGTTCGCACCTCTCCGCAACCAGTTCGCACCACTCCGCAACCTGTTCGCACCACTCCGCAACCACCACTCCCCAACCAGTTCGCATGACTCCGCAACCAGTTCGCACCACTCTGCAGCCAGTTCGCTCCACTCCGCAACAGGTTCGCACCTCTCCGCAACCAGTTCGCACCACTCCGCAACCTGTTCGCACCACTCCGCAACCACCACTCCCCAACCAGTTCGCATGACTCCGCAACCAGTTCGCACCACTCTGCAGCCAGTTCGCTCCACTCCGCAACAGGTTCGCACCTCTCCGCAACCAGTTCGCACCACTCCGCAACCTGTTCGCACCACTCCGCAACCACCACTCCCCAACCAGTTCGCATGACTCCGCAACCAGTTCGCACCACTCTGCAGCCAGTTCGCTCCACTCCGCAACAGGTTCGCACCTCTCCGCAACCAGTTCGCACCACTCCGCAACCTGTTCGCACCACTCCGCAACCACCACTCCCCAACCAGTTCGCATGACTCCGCAACCAGTTCGCACCACTCTGCAGCCAGTTCGCTCCACTCCGCAACAGGTTCGCACCTCTCCGCAACCAGTTCGCACCACTCCGCAACCTGTTCGCACCACTCCGCAACCACCACTCCCCAACCAGTTCGCATGACTCCGCAACCAGTTCGCACCACTCTGCAGCCAGTTCGCTCCACTCCGCAACAGGTTCGCACCTCTCCGCAACCAGTTCGCACCACTCCGCAACCTGTTCGCACCACTCCGCAACCACCACTCCCCAACCAGTTCGCATGACTCCGCAACCAGTTCGCACCACTCTGCAGCCAGTTCGCTCCACTCCGCAACAGGTTCGCACCTCTCCGCAACCAGTTCGCACCACTCCGCAACCTGTTCGCACCACTCCGCAACCACCACTCCCCAACCAGTTCGCATGACTCCGCAACCAGTTCGCACCACTCTGCAGCCAGTTCGCTCCACTCCGCAACAGGTTCGCACCTCTCCGCAACCAGTTCGCACCACTCCGCAACCTGTTCGCACCACTCCGCAACCACCACTCCCCAACCAGTTCGCATGACTCCGCAACCAGTTCGCACCACTCTGCAGCCAGTTCGCTCCACTCCGCAACAGGTTCGCACCTCTCCGCAACCAGTTCGCACCACTCCGCAACCTGTTCGCACCACTCCGCAACCACCACTCCCCAACCAGTTCGCATGACTCCGCAACCAGTTCGCACCACTCTGCAGCCAGTTCGCTCCACTCCGCAACAGGTTCGCACCTCTCCGCAACCAGTTCGCACCACTCCGCAACCTGTTCGCACCACTCCGCAACCACCACTCCCCAACCAGTTCGCATGACTCCGCAACCAGTTCGCACCACTCTGCAGCCAGTTCGCTCCACTCCGCAACAGGTTCGCACCTCTCCGCAACCAGTTCGCACCACTCCGCAACCTGTTCGCACCACTCCGCAACCACCACTCCCCAACCAGTTCGCATGACTCCGCAACCAGTTCGCACCACTCTGCAGCCAGTTCGCTCCACTCCGCAACAGGTTCGCACCTCTCCGCAACCAGTTCGCACCACTCCGCAACCTGTTCGCACCACTCCGCAACCACCACTCCCCAACCAGTTCGCATGACTCCGCAACCAGTTCGCACCACTCTGCAGCCAGTTCGCTCCACTCCGCAACAGGTTCGCACCTCTCCGCAACCAGTTCGCACCACTCCGCAACCTGTTCGCACCACTCCGCAACCACCACTCCCCAACCAGTTCGCATGACTCCGCAACCAGTTCGCACCACTCTGCAGCCAGTTCGCTCCACTCCGCAACAGGTTCGCACCTCTCCGCAACCAGTTCGCACCACTCCGCAACCTGTTCGCACCACTCCGCAACCACCACTCCCCAACCAGTTCGCATGACTCCGCAACCAGTTCGCACCACTCTGCAGCCAGTTCGCTCCACTCCGCAACAGGTTCGCACCTCTCCGCAACCAGTTCGCACCACTCCGCAACCTGTTCGCACCACTCCGCAACCACCACTCCCCAACCAGTTCGCATGACTCCGCAACCAGTTCGCACCACTCTGCAGCCAGTTCGCTCCACTCCGCAACAGGTTCGCACCTCTCCGCAACCAGTTCGCACCACTCCGCAACCTGTTCGCACCACTCCGCAACCACCACTCCCCAACCAGTTCGCATGACTCCGCAACCAGTTCGCACCACTCTGCAGCCAGTTCGCTCCACTCCGCAACAGGTTCGCACCTCTCCGCAACCAGTTCGCACCACTCCGCAACCTGTTCGCACCACTCCGCAACCACCACTCCCCAACCAGTTCGCATGACTCCGCAACCAGTTCGCACCACTCTGCAGCCAGTTCGCTCCACTCCGCAACAGGTTCGCACCTCTCCGCAACCAGTTCGCACCACTCCGCAACCTGTTCGCACCACTCCGCAACCACCACTCCCCAACCAGTTCGCATGACTCCGCAACCAGTTCGCACCACTCTGCAGCCAGTTCGCTCCACTCCGCAACAGGTTCGCACCTCTCCGCAACCAGTTCGCACCACTCCGCAACCTGTTCGCACCACTCCGCAACCACCACTCCCCAACCAGTTCGCATGACTCCGCAACCAGTTCGCACCACTCTGCAGCCAGTTCGCTCCACTCCGCAACAGGTTCGCACCTCTCCGCAACCAGTTCGCACCACTCCGCAACCAGTTCGCACCACTCCGCAACCAGTTCGCACCACTCCGCAACCAGTTCGCACCACTCCGCAACCAGTTCGCACCACTCCGCCACCAGTTCGCACCTCTCCGCAAGCATTTCGCACCACTCCGCAACCAGTTGGTACCACTCTCCAACCAGTCTGCACCACTCCGCAACCAATTTGCACCACTCCGCAAACGGGTCGCACCACTCCGCAACAGGTTTGCACCACTCCGCAACCTGTTCGCACCACTCCGCAACCACCACTCCCCAACCAGTTCGCACCACTCCGCAACTAGTTCGCACCACTCTGCAACCAGTTTGCACCACTCCGCAACCAGTTCGCACCACTCGACAGCCACTTCGTGCCACTCAGCGACCAGTTGACACCACTCGTAAACCAGTTCACACCAGTCCGCAACCAGTTTGCGCCACCCCGCAACCAGTTCGCACCACTCCGCAACCAGTTCGCACCAATCCCCAACCAGTTCGCACCAATCCGCAACCCGTTCGCACCACCCGCAACCAGTTCGCACCACTCCGCACCAGTTCGCACAACTCTGGAACCAGTTCGCACCACTCCGCAACCAGTTTGCACCACTCCGCAACCAGTTCGCGCCACTCCGCAACCAGTTCGCACCACTCCAAATCCAGTTTGCAGCACTCCACAAGCAGTCCGCACCACTTCGCAACCAGTTCGCACCACTTCGCAACCTGTTTGCACCACTCCGCAACCGGTTCGCACCACTCTGCAACCAGTTCGCACCACTCCGCAACCCGTTCGCACCACTCCGGAACCAGTTCGCACCACTCTGCATCCAGTTCGCACCACCCCGCAACCAGTTCGCACCACTTCGCAACCAGTTTGCACCACTTCACAACCAGTTCGCACCACTCCAGAACCAGTTCCCACCACTCCGAAACCAATTCGCACCACTCCGCAACCAGTTCGCACCGCTCCGCAACCCATTTGCACCACTCCGCAACCCGTTTGCACCACTCGACAGCCAGTTCGCGCCACAGAGAAACCAGTTTGCACCACTCCGCAACCAGTTCGCACCACTCCGCAACCAGTTCGCACCACTCCGCAACCAGTTGGCACCAATCCTCAACCCGGTTCGCACCACTCCGCAACCAGTTTGCACCACTCCGCAACCAGTTCCCACCAATCCGCAACCAGTTCGCACCACTCTGCAACCGGTTTGCATCGCTCCGCAACCACTTCGCACAACTTTGCAACCAGTTTTCACCACTCCGCAACCAGTTTGCACCACTCCCAAACCAGTTCGCACCACTCCGCAGCCAGTTCGCACCACTCCGCAACCGGTTCGCACCACTCTGCAACCAGTTCGCACCACTCCACAACCAGTTCGCACCACTCCGCAACCAGTTCGCACCACTCCGCAACCGGTTCGCACCACTCTGCAACCAGTTCGCACCACTCCACAACCAGTTTGCACCAGTCTGCAACCACTTCGCAACACTCCGCAAGCCGTTTGTACCACTCCACAACCAGTTCGCATCACTCCGCAGCCAATTCGCACCACTCCGCAACCAGTTCACACCACTCCGGAACCAGTTCACACCACTCTGCAACCAGTTCGTACCACTCCACAACCAGTTCGCACCTCTCAGCAACCCGTTCGCACCACTGCGCAACCAGTTTGCACCACTCCGCCACCGGTTCCCACCACTCCGCAACCAGTTCACACCACTCCGCAACCAGTTCGCACCATTTAGCAACCGGTTCACACCACGCAACCAGTTCGCACCACTACTCCGCAACCAGTTCGCACCACTCCGCAACCAGTTCGCACCACTCTGCAACCCGTTCACACCACTCGGCAACCAGTTCGCACCACTCCGCAGCCAGCTCGCACCACTCCGCAACCTGTTCGCACCACTCCCCAACCAGTTTGCACCACTCTGCAACCAGTTCGCACCACTCCGCAACCAGTCCGCACCACTCCGGAACCAGTTCAAACCACTCCACAACCAGTTCGTACCACTCTGCAACTAGTTCGCATCACTCCGCAACCAGTTCGCAACACTCCGCAGCCACTTCACACCACTCCACAGCCAGTTCGCACCAGTCGACAACCAGTTCACACGACTCCGCAGCCAGTGCGCAACACTCCGCAACCAGTTCGCACCACTTTGTAACAAGTTCGCACCACTCCGCAACCAGTTTGCACCACTCTGCGACCAGTTCACACCACTCCGCAACCAGTTCGCAGCACTCCTTAACCAGTTCGCACCACTCCGCAACCAGTTCGCACCACTTTGTAACAAGTTCGCACCACTCCGCAACCAGTTTGCACCACTCTGCGACCAGTTCACACCACTCCGCAACCAGTTCGCAGCACTCCTTAACCAGTTCGCACCACTCCGCAACCAGTTCCCACCACCTTGCAACCAGTTCGCACCACTCCGTAACCAGATCACACCACTCCGCAACCAGTTTGCACCACTCCGCAACCAGTTTGCACCACTCCAGAACCAGTTAGCACCACTCCGCAACCCGTTTTCACCACTCTGAACCAGTTTCCACCACTCCACAACCAGTTCACACCACTTTGCAGCAAATTCGCACCACTCCATGACCAGTTCGCACCACTCTGTGACCAGTTCGCACCATTCTGCAACCAGTTCACACCACTCCGCAACCAGTTTCCACCACTCCACAACCAGTTCACACCACTTTGCAGCAAATTCGCACCACTCCATGACCAGTTCGCACCACTCTGTGACCAGTTCGCACCATTCTGCAACCAGTTCACACCACTCCGCAACCAGTTCGTACCACTCCGCAACCAGTTCGCACCACTCCACAACCAGTTCGCACCACTCCGGAACCAGTTTGCACCACTCCGAAACCAGTTCGCATCACTCCGCAACCAGTTCGCACCACTCCGCAACCAGTTCGCACCACTCCGCAACCAGTTTGCACCACTCCGCAACCAGTTCGCACCACTCCACAACCGGTTCGCACCACTCTGCAACCAGTTTGCACCACTCCGCAACCAGTTCGCACAACTCCACAGCCAGTTCGCTCCGCTCAGCAACCAGTTCGCACCACTCTGCAACCAGTTTGCACCACTCCGCAACCAGTTCGCACAACTCCACAGCCAGTTCGCTCCGCTCAGCAACCAGTTCGCACCACTCCGCATCCAGTTCGACCCACTCCGCAACCAGTTCGCACCACTCTGCAACCAGTTCGCACCACTCCGCAACCGGTTCGCACCACTCCGCAACCAGTTCGCTCCACTCCACAACCAGTTTGCACCACTCTGCAACCAGCTCCCACCACTTTGGAGCCAGTTCACACCACTTCGCAACCAGTTCACACCACTCCACATCCAATTCGCACCACTTTGCAACCAGTTTGCACCACTCCGCAATGAGTTTGCACCACTCCGCAACCAATTCAAACCACTCCGCAACCAGTTCCCACTACTCCGCAACCAGTTTGCACCACTCCACAACCAGTTTGCACTACTCTGCAACCACTTCGCACCACTCCGCAACCATTTCGCACCACTCCGCAACCAGTTCGCACCACTCTGCAACCAGTTCGCACCACTCCGCAACCCATTCGTACCACTCCGCAACACGGTTGCACCACTCCGCAACCAGTTCGCACCACTTCGCAACCGGTTCGCAGCACTCCGCAACCAGTTTCCACCACTCGGCAACCAGTTCGCACCACTGCGCAACCAGTTGGCACTACTCTGCAATCCGTTCGCAACATTCCGCAACCAATTCACACCACTCTGCAACCAGGTCGCACAACTCCGCAACCAGTTCGCACTACTCCGAAACTAGTTTGCACCAGTCCGCAGCCAGCTCGCACCACTCCGCAACCAGTTCGCACCACTCCAAAACCAGTTTGCACTATTCCCCAAGCAGTTTGCACCACTCTGCAATCCGTTCGCACCACTTCGGAACCAGTTGGCACCACTCCGCAACCTGTTTGCACCACTCCGCAACCAGTTCGCACCACTCGGCAACCAGTTTGCACCACTCCGCAACACGTTTGCACCACTCATCAACCAGTTCGCACCACTCCGCAACCAGGCGCACCACTCCGCCACGAGTTCGCTCCTCTCCGCAAGCATTTTGAACCACTCCGCAACCAGTTGGTACCACTCTGCAACCCGTTTTCACCACTCCGCAACCAGTTTGCACCACTCCGCAACCGGGTCACACCACTCCGCAACTGGTTTGCACCACTCCGCAACCAGTTCGCACCACTCCGCAACCACCACTCCCCAACCAGTTCGCACCACTCCGCAACCGGTTTGCACCACTCCGCAACCGGGTCACACCACTCCGCAACCGGTTTGCACCACTCCGCAACCGGGTCACACCACTCCGCAACCGGTTTGCACCACTCCGCAACCGGGTCACACCACTCCGCAACCGGTTTGCACCACTCCGCAACCGGGTCACACCACTCCGCAACCGGTTTGCACCACTCCGCAACCGGGTCACACCACTCCGCAACCGGTTTGCACCACTCCGCAACCGGGTCACACCACTCCGCAACCGGTTTGCACCACTCCGCAACCGGGTCACACCACTCCGCAACCGGTTTGCACCACTCCGCAACCGGGTCACACCACTCCGCAACCGGTTTGCACCACTCCGCAACCGGGTCACACCACTCCGCAACCGGTTTGCACCACTCCGCAACCGGGTCACACCACTCCGCAACCGGTTTGCACCACTCCGCAACCGGGTCACACCACTCCGCAACCGGTTTGCACCACTCCGCAACCGGGTCACACCACTCCGCAACCGGTTTGCACCACTCCGCAACCGGGTCACACCACTCCGCAACCGGTTTGCACCACTCCGCAACCGGGTCACACCACTCCGCAACCGGTTTGCACCACTCCGCAACCGGGTCACACCACTCCGCAACCGGTTTGCACCACTCCGCAACCGGGTCACACCACTCCGCAACCGGTTTGCACCACTCCGCAACCGGGTCACACCACTCCGCAACCGGTTTGCACCACTCCGCAACCGGGTCACACCACTCCGCAACCGGTTTGCACCACTCCGCAACCGGGTCACACCACTCCGCAACCGGTTTGCACCACTCCGCAACCGGGTCACACCACTCCGCAACCGGTTTGCACCACTCCGCAACCGGGTCACACCACTCCGCAACCGGTTTGCACCACTCCGCAACCGGGTCACACCACTCCGCAACCGGTTTGCACCACTCCGCAACCGGGTCACACCACTCCGCAACCGGTTTGCACCACTCCGCAACCGGGTCACACCACTCCGCAACCGGTTTGCACCACTCCGCAACCGGGTCACACCACTCCGCAACCGGTTTGCACCACTCCGCAACCGGGTCACACCACTCCGCAACCGGTTTGCACCACTCCGCAACCGGGTCACACCACTCCGCAACCGGTTTGCACCACTCCGCAACCGGGTCACACCACTCCGCAACCGGTTTGCACCACTCCGCAACCGGGTCACACCACTCCGCAACCGGTTTGCACCACTCCGCAACCGGGTCACACCACTCCGCAACCGGTTTGCACCACTCCGCAACCGGGTCACACCACTCCGCAACCGGTTTGCACCACTCCGCAACCGGGTCACACCACTCCGCAACCGGTTTGCACCACTCCGCAACCGGGTCACACCACTCCGCAACCGGTTTGCACCACTCCGCAACCGGGTCACACCACTCCGCAACCGGTTTGCACCACTCCGCAACCGGGTCACACCACTCCGCAACCGGTTCGCACCACTCCACAACCAGTTCCCACCACTCTGCAACCAGTTCGCACCACTCCGTAACCAATTTGCACCACTTCGCAACCGGTTCGCACCACTCCGCAACCAGTTCGCACCACTTCGCAACCAGTTCGCACCACTTCGCAACCAGTTCGCACCACTCTGCGACCGGTTTGCACCAATCCGCAACTAGTTCGCACCACTCCACAACCCGTTCGCACCACTCCGGGACCAGTTCCCACCACTCCGAAACCAGTTCGCACCACTCCGCAACCAGTTTGCACTGCTCCGCAACCAGTTTGCACCACTTTGCAACCAGTTCGCACCTCTCCAAACCAGTTTGCACCACTCCGAACCAGTTTGCACCACTCGACAGCCAGTTCACGCCACACGGCAACCAGTTTGCACGACTCCGCAACCAGTTTAGACCACTCCACAACCAGTTCGCACCACTCCACAACCGGTTCGCACCACTCCACAACCAGTTCGCACCACTCCTCAACCGGTTCGCACCACTCCGCAATCAGTTTGCACCACTCCGCAACCAGTTCGCACCACTCCGCAACCAGTTCACACCACTCCTTAACCAGTTGGCACCACTCGGCAACCAGTTCCCACAACCCTGCAACCAGTTCGCACCACTCCGCAACCAGTTCGCACCACTCCGCAACCAGTTCGCACCACTCCGCAA
>SZWC01003003.1:195467-211082 GCA_023375785.1 Penium margaritaceum | reverse complement strand
TGCAGCAGTGGTGCAGGCGACAGATGGTGAGATCTGGCATGCGCGCTACGGCCACATCGGCATGCGCGCCTTGCAGCAGCTTCAAGCAAAGCAGATGGTGCGTGACCTACCTACCATCTCTAACTTTTAACAGCAATTGTGCATCGGATGTTTGGAGGGGAAGCAGCACCGGGAGGCGTTCTCTGGAGCAGGGAGCGTGCGAAGGAGGTGTTGGAGCTGGTCCACACGGACCTGTGTGGACCAATGCAGACCCAGAGCTTTGGAGGTTCTAGGTATTTCCTGACCTTCATTGATGATTTCAGCCGTTACACTGCTGTGTACTTCCTTCCTTCCAAGGACCAGTGCTTTGACAGGTTCAAGGAGTTCAAGGCCATGGTGGAGAACCAGACTGGCAAGAAGATCAAGGCGCTGCGCAGCGATCGCGGTGGAGAGTACCTGAGCAAGGAGTTCCAGGACTACCTCGTAGCAGCTGGCATCAAGGCGCAGCGTACCGCGCCGTACTCGCCGCAGCAGAACGGTGTAGCAGAACGCGCCAACCGCACCATCGTTGAGTCGGCGCGCTCCATGCTGCACGCGGCGCGTCTGACCTACGACTTCTGGGCCGAAGCCGTGAGCACTGCGGTCTACATCAAGAATCGCAGTCCCACCAAGGACATTGACATTTACGTTGGTCTGGTTCTGCTGCTGCTGCTGCTGGTGCTGCTGACGTTGCTTTGACTGCTGCTGCTGTTTCTGTGGAGATTACTGCTTTTGCTGCTGCTGCTGCTCCTTCTGGTCCCTCTTGAACTTGAAGCACTCTTTCTTGTAGTGCCCCTCTTTCTGGCAATAGTGGCACTTGCCCTTCTTCTTGCCTCTCTGCTGCCCGGACTGCTGCTGCTGCTGGTTGTGTGAGCCCATGGCCATGAAAGCTGCTTCACTGTTGCTGCCGCCATTGCGCTTTGCTGCATTGCGACGCAATTCCACCTGCACCAGGTGTGTGCAGATGAAGTCGAGGTCGAGAGTTGGCTGGCACTCCAGCGTCTCTCGCACCGTGTCGTAGCTGGTTGGGAGTCCCCTCAGCAAGAGGAGGATGAAGCGCGTCTCTTCCACAGGGTTGCCGGCCGCTCTCAGCTGCTTCGCCAGCTCCTTGGCCCTGTCCAGATACGCCTCCATCCCTTCACCACCCTGCATTTTCAGCGCCATCATCTTTTCCTCCAAAAGCATGAGGAATGCAGGATCCTTGCTCTCATACTTCTTGCACAATGTGTCCCACCCCTCCTTTGCAGTAGCCTTGTCACTCACGTACTGAAGATGCGGGTTGGAGATGGTGTTGACAAGCAACCTATAGGCCTGCCTGTCCTTCTTCTTCCACTCCTCATACGTCGCTGGTACAGCTGCAGAAGAACCCGCATCAGCTGNACTTGTGCTGAAGAATGGTTGTTCAATCACTCAAAATGATGGAGTACATATAGAGCTAGAGCTTGGGCAAGTCAGCCCTCTCACAAGCCACACCACTTAGCCATGGAGGCTAAGGCTCACACACTAGAATCCATAATCTCACACAAGGGAGGAAATCAGCCTAGCAATCAGGCTGACCACTCACACACGACCTAGAGAGCTAGAGAATGCTCTCATGGCACACTCCTAGTGGTCACATAACCCACAAACCCATGGAGAATCGCCATGTGTCCATGGCTAGCACACAAGGATCTCACCTCACCTAAAAAGTAAGGAGAGGTACCTTTATCCTAGTCAGCACACTCTGACAAGGCAATCCTAAGACCAAGGACCTTTTTGGATTTTTCTCCCATCAGGTCTTGACCCTGGACCTCTTGCCTTTTTCTTTTCTCAGGCTAAGGCATGGAGCCATCACCCATGCCCACCCACATATCGACGTTCCATGACCCCCAAAACTTCGAAAATTCATATCTCCCAATCCGACCGTTGGATCGGCCTCAAACTTGGACCGTAGACATTTTGCCACATGATCTTTTTAATGGTGAAGTCGGATTGGCGATCGGAGCAGGCATCTGGTACTTTCGTGGAACTTGCTTCTGTGGACCTGAAATTAAGCCGGATGGCTCCCTTTCCAACAAGTGACCTGTGAGAAGCAGCAGTTTTGCATGAAGGCATGTGGACTCAGGCCACTCTAACTGCGGCAAAATGGGAGATTGTTGGGAAAGGAGCCATCTGGCTTTGTTTCAGGTCCACAGGAGCAAGTTCCAGGAAAGTACCAGGTGCATGCTCCGATTGTTGATCGAACTTTCTCATTGGACAAATCAGGTTGCAAAATGAGATGAGATGAGATCCTTGTGTGCTAGCCATGGACACATGCCGATTCCCCATGGGTTTGTTGGTTATGTGACCACTAGGAGTGTGCCATTAGAGCATTCTCTAGCTGTCTAGGTTGAGTGTGAGTGGTCAGCCTGATTGCTAGGCTGATTTCCTCCCTTGTGTGAGATTATGGACTCTAGTGTGTGAGCCTTAGCCTCCATGGCTAAGTGGTGTGGCTTGTGAGAGGACTGACTTGCCCAAGCTCTAGCTCTATATGTTTTCCATCATTTTGAGTGATTCAACAACCATTCTTCAGCACAAGTGATGCCCTTCCAATCACACATACTCGCTACTCCAAGGCTCCGTCACTCCTCCAGATCCAACATTTGATGATGACTATTGTACATCCTCAACAAGGATACAAGAGAGGAGTTGGCCAGGTCGGTGGAGGAGAGCGACATATACCGCCTGTTGGGGTCGACTAATATCCCACGTGAGCAGAGTCTTGAAACAGTGGTGCAGGCGACAGATGGTGAGATCTGGGATGCGCGCTACGGCCAAATCAGCATGTACGCCTTGAGAAGCTTGAAGCAAAGCATATGGTGCGGGACCTACCTACTATCTCTTACTTTGAGGAGCAGTTGTCCATCGGCTGTTTGGAGGGGAAGCAGTACTGGGAGGTGTCCTCTTGAGCAAGGGAGCCTTCGAAGGAGGTGTTAGAGCTGGTCCACATGGACTTGTACGGATCAATGCACACCCATAGCTTTGGAGGTCTAGGTATTTCCAAACCTTCATTGATGATTTCATCCGTTACACTACTATGTACTTCCTTCCAAGGACCACTGCTTTGACAGGTTCAAGGAGTTCAAGACCATGGTAGGGAACCAGTCTGGCAAGAAGATCAAGGCGTTGCGTAGCGATCGCGGTGGAGTACCTGAGCAAGGAGTTCCAGGACTACCTCGCAGCAGCAGGCATCAAGGCGCAGCGTAATATGCCGTACTCGCCGCAGCAGAATGGTGTAGCAGAACGCGCCAACCGTACCATTGTGGAGTCGGCACGCTCCATGCTGCATGCGGCTCGGCTGACCTATGAATTCTACGCTGAAGCCGCGACCACTACATCAAGCACCGTAGTCCAAGGCACTAGAGCAGATGACGCTATACGAGGCGTGGATTGGCAAGAAACGGAGCGTAGGTCATCTCCGAGCATTTGGCACCCTGGCGCACATGCACGAGCCCAAGGAGAAGCGGCAGAAATAGGACGCAAAAAGTGTGCAGATGCTAATGATTGGCTACGACATGGCAAATAAGGCCTATCGCCGCTACGAGAGGGATACAGGCCAAGTCATCATCTCCATGGATCTTGTCTTCAACGACAGCAACGTCATTGGCACCAACATTATGAAGAGGCAGCAGAACCAGTAGCTGACGAGACGATGGGAGCAGAAATCCTTCCTGACCCAGTCTCTTCCGATCTTTCCTCTACAGTGACAGTGGGAGAATCACTCGACTCTTCCATGTCTGATGAAGCAGATATAGTAGCCTCATTGGCAGATGTTGCAGATGTAGCACCACGAGCAGCAGCAGTTGTACTAGCAGTACCGCGCCAGCCGCCCGCTAACGCTCCAGCACCAAGTCGCAGGTACCCTCTTTGGGTGCATCACAAGCCTGGTGAGCATGACCATTTTTGGATGCTGCAGAAACGAGAACAGATGAACGTCGTAGTTGCAATAGATTCAGATGAGCCAACGTCATACAAGGAGACCATGGTTGTACCAGATGCAGCAGATTGGGCGCAAGCTGTGCAGCAAGAGATACAATGGCGGCTCGACAACGGTACGTGGGAGCTGACTGAGCATCCACCAGGACGAAAGGTGATCAAGTGCAAGTGGGTGTTCAAGAAGAAGCGGGGAGCAGATGACAACCTAGAAGAGTACAAGGCAAGCCTGGTCGCCAAGGACTACTCGCAGCAGGAAGGCATCGACTACACGGAAACCTTTGCTTTTGTTGCAAAGTTTACCTCTGTGCATACGCTCCTTTCCTATACAGGAGTAGAGGACTTTGCGGTCTACCACATGGACGTCAAGACGGTATTCTTGAACGACGATCTCGAGGAGGAGATTTACATGGAGCAACCAAAGGGGTACGCCATGGATGACCAGGAGCACCTGAGTTGCAACCTGCAGAAATCGCTGTATGGCCTCAAGCAAGTGTCGCGTGCTTGGAATGAGAAGTTGGATGCCGCGTTGCAGTACATGGGATTTGAGCCCAGTGAGTATGATTACAACGTTTATCGCTAGTAGCATGGTCATGAGGTGCTCATCATCATCGTTTATGTGGATGACATGCTCCTCCTCTCCAACAGCATGTCTGTTGGGAAAGGAGCCATCGGCCTCAGTTTCAGGTCCACAATAGCAAGTTCCAGGAAACTTCCAAATGCTTGCTCCGATTGTCAATCCATTTTCACTATTGGAAAGATCAGGTGGCAAACTATCTACAGTCCAAATTTTAGGCCGATCCAACAGTTGGATTTGGAGATATGAATTTTTTATGTTTGGTGGGTCATGGACCGCCGATGTCTGGGTGGCCATGGGTGATGGCTCCATGCCTTAGCCTGCGAAAAGAAAAAGGCAAAGGCTCTAGGGTCAAGACCTGATGGGAGAAATATCCAAAAAGGTTCTTGGTCGTAGGATTGCCTTGTCAGAGTGTGCTGACTAGGATAAAGGTACCTCTCCTTACTTTTTAGGTGAGGTGAGATCCTTGTGTGCTAGCCATGGACACATGGCGATTCTCCATGGGTTTGTGGGTGATGTGACCACTAGGAGTGCGCCATGAGAGTATTCTATACCTCTCTAGGTTGTNTCATGGACCGTCGATGTGTGGGTGGGCATGGGTGATGGCTCCATGCCTTAGCCTGAGAAAAGAAAAAGGCAAGAGGTCCAGGGTCAAGACCTGATGGGAGAAATATCCAAAAAGGTTCTTGGTCGTAGGATTGCCTTGTCAGAGTGTGCTGACTAGGATAAAGGTACCTCTCCTTACTTTTTAGGTGAGGTGAGATCCTTGTGTGCTAGCCATGGACACATGGCGATTCTCCATGGGTTTGTGGGTGATGTGACCACTAGGAGTGCGCCATGAGAGTATTCTATACCTCTCTAGGTTGTGTGTGAGATTGTGGACTCTAGTGTATGAGCCTTAGCCTCCATGGCTAGGTAGTGTGGCTTGTGAGAGGGCTGACTTGCCCAAGCTCTAGCTCTATATGTAAACCATCATTTTGAGTGATTCAACAACAATTCTTCAGCACAAGTGATGTCCTTTCAGGCCCACATGCTCGCTCCTTCAAACCTCCTAGTCTCCTCCGGATCCAACATTTGGTATCAGAACCAAGTTCTGCCTGTTTCAGCCAGCACAAGCCGTCTCTTTGAAAGTGACGGATTAGGCTGATGCCTTGACCAAATTTGATGATCAACCACATGACCTTCAATGTTGCAAGAGAAGCTTTCCAACAAGCCCAAGATCCTGAAGATCCAACGGTCGAATTGAGAGTTATGTTCAAAACAAGGTCGGCTAGGGCTACACTCTTCTCTATGACTCAGACTGTCGCCTTGTGATAACCATAACTCTCTTGTTTCTGTGTCAAATTTAAAACGTTGTACATGCGAATTGTAGTATTTTTCCTAAGATTTTCATTAGTGCAAAACAATTTGCATTCCATTGATTCATTTGGGAGAAATACCGTGTACAAGCTGGCTGGTCTGAATTGGAGTATGAGCAGAAGCATACCCTGTTTCAAGAAGGCATATCTTTCAAAATCCCTTGTTGATGACCCTGTTGTATGGGTCGATCGAAAAGATTTTGAGCTGCATTTTCTAGTGGTGGGCTCTATTTTTCCAAATTCCCAGTCTGCTGACATCTACAGTCCATTTTTTTGTCAGACAGATTTGTGGCAGAAGCAGCAGCAGAAGCAGGGGTAGCGACACAATCCAAGGGCAGTGCTGAGTATCACCAAGGCTCAAAATGGTAGCATCTGGCGTTGTGACAGTAGCCCAGCCATTTGAGAGGCTGGAGGGATGCGCCAACTTCACGTTCTGGAATATCTGTATTTGCCTTGTTTTGGAGGAGAGGGTCTTGTGCAAGGTGGTGAGCGGTGACGAGCCGGCTCCAGTTCTACAAGCAAAAGATATCACTACAATGCAGGTGGTGGCGGGGAAGACGCCGCAAAATGGTCCAGCTGATGCGGATTCTTCTGCAGCTGTACGAGTGGCGTATGAGGAGTGGAAGAAGAAGGACAGGCAGGCTTACACGTTGCTTGTCAACACCATCTCCAACGTGCATCTTCAGTACGAGAGTAACAAGGCTACTACAAAGGAGGGTCAGGACACGTTGTGCAAGAAGTATGAGAGCAAGGATCCTGCATTCCTCATGGTTTTGGAGGAAAAGATGATGGCGCTGAAAATGCAAGGTAATAAAGGAATGGAGATGTACCAGGACAGGGTTTGCCCTGTCCTGGTACGTCTCCATCCCTTGAGCTGGCGAAGCAGCTGAGAGCGGCCGGCAACCCTGTGGAAGAGACGCGTTTCATTCTCCTCTTACTGAGGGGAGTCCCAACCAGCTACGACATGATGCGAGAGATGCTGGAGTGCCAGCCATCTGTCGACCTCCACTTCATCTGCTCACACCTGGTGCAGGTGGAATTGCGTCGCAATGTAGCAAAGCGCAATGACAGCGGCAATAGTGGAGTAGCTTTTGTGGCCACGAGCTCACACAACCAACAGCAGCTGTAGCAGTCTCAGCAACAGAGAGGCAGAAAGAAAGGCAAATGCAACTACTTCCAGAAAGAGGGACACTACAAAAAGGGAATGTTTCAAGCTTAAGAGAGACCAAAAGGACTAGCAGCAGCACCACTCATCGCAGCAGTAGCAGTAGCAGCAAAAGCAGCAGCAGCAATAGCAGCACTCACAGCAGCGTCAGCAGCAGCAGCACTAGCAGCAAAACCAGGCTGGTGTGTGCCACTTTCGCAACATGAATGTGGCCGAGGTGCGCGACCGTCTCTTCATGGCGAAGCTTGACAAGTCACAAGTGGAGAAGGCGGATTTCGCATGGTACAAGGACTTAGGGTGTACCAAGAGCCTCACACATCAGGAGTTATTTACACAACTGCTGTCCATCCCTTCCAGTCCTATCGCTATGGGTGATGATCGGGTGGTGTATACTGAGGAGATTGGGATTGTGGAGATGTGGTTTGAGACCCCACGTGGCATTGAAGAGGGAGTGTTCCAAGGCGTGCTGTATGTACCTGATGCTGCATTCAACCTCCTCTCAGTCTCCTCTCTTACAAACACAGGACTGCGCGTCGTCTTCAATGATGACTTTGGCTACATCCTCAACAAGGATACATGAGAGGAGTTGGCAAGGTCGGTGAAGGAGGACGATATATACCGCCTGTTGGGGGCGACCAACATCCCGCGTGAGCACAGTCTTGCAATAGTGGTGCAGGCGACAGATGGTGAGATCGGCATGCGCGCCTTGCAGCAGCTTCAAGCAAAGCAGATGGTGCGGGACCTGCCTACCATCTCTAACACTGAGCATCAGTTATGCATCGGCTATTTGAAGGAGAAGTAGTACCAGGAGGCAATCTGTGGAGGAGAAGAGCGTGCGAAGGAGATGTTGGAGCAAGTCCACACGTACTTGAAAGCTCTAGGTATTTCCAAACCTTCATTGATGATTTCAGCCGTTACACTGCTATGTACTTCCTTCCTTCTAAGGACCAGTGCTTTGACACGTTCAAGGAGTTCAAGGCCATGGTAGAGAACCAGACTTGCTAGAAGATCAAAGCGCTGCGCAGCGATCGCGGTGGAGTACCTGAGTAAGGAGTTCCAAGACTACCTCACAGCAGCGGGCATCAAGGCGCAGCGTAACGTGCAGTACTCACCGCAGCAGAACGGTATAGCAGAACGCGCTTACCGTATTATTGTGGAGTTGGCGTACTCCATGCTACACGCGGTTCGGCTAACCTACGAATTCTGCGCTGAAGCCGTGAGCACTACGGTCTACATTAAGAACTGTAGTCTAAGGCGCTAGAGCAGATGACATCGTACGAGGCGTAGTTCGGCAAGAAACGGAACGTGGGTCATCTACGAGCATTTGGCACCCTGGCGCTCATGCACGAGCCCAAGGAGAAGTGGCAAAAATGGGACGCAAAGAGTGTGGAGATGCTCATGATTGGGTACGACGTGGCAAGTAGGGCTACGTCATCATCTCCACAGATGTTCTCTTCAACGAGAGCAACTTCATTGGCACCAACATTGTGAAGAGAGAGCAGAACCAGAAGCTGACAAGACGATGGGAGCTAAAATCCTTCTTGACCCAGTCTCTCCTGATCATTCCTCTACTATGACAGTGGGAGAATCACTCGACTCTTCCATGTCTGATGCAGCAAATACACTAGCCTCATGGGCAGAAGCAGAGGAGGGAGATATAGTACAACCAGCAGCAGCAGTTGTGCCAGCAGCACCACGCCAGCCGCCCGCTAATGCTCCAGTACCGAGTCGCAGGTACCCCCTTTGGGTGCGTCACAAGCCTGGTGAGCATGACCATTTCTAGATGCTGTAGAAACTAGAACGGATGAACGTCATAGTTGCAAAAGATTCAGATGAGCCAACGTCATACAAGGAGGCCATGGTTGTACCGGATGCAGCAGATTGGGCGCAAGTCATGCAGCAGGAGATACAGTCGCAGCTCGACAATGGCACGTGGGAGCTCACTGAGCGTCCACCTGGACGTAAGGTCATCAAGTGCAAGTGGGTCTTCAAGAAGAAGCGAGGAGCAGATGGTAACCTTGAAAAGTACAAGGCGAGGCTGGTTACCAAGGGCTATTCGCTATAGGAGGGCATCGACCACATGAAATCCTTACCCCTAATGCAAAGTTTACCTTTGTGCTTTTGTGCGTACACTCTTCTCTTATGCTGTAGCTGAGGACTTCGAGGTTCACCACTTGGATGTCAAGACGACAGTCTTGAATGTTGAGTTGGAGGAGGAGATCTACATGGAGCAGCCGGAGGGGTTTGTCATGGATGGCCAAGAGCACCTGGTTTGTAAGCTACAAAAGTCGCTGTACGGCCTCAAGCAATCGTCGCGTTCTTAAAACCAGAAGTTGGATGCGGCGTTGCAGTGCATGGGGTTTGAGTGTAGCAAGTGTGACTACAGCATGTATCGCTGGCAGGATGAGCATGAGATCGTCATCATCATTGTCTATGTGGATGACATGCTCCTCCTTTCCAACAGTTCGTCTGCACTGTAGGAGTTCAAGGAGGCCATCCAAGAGCGCTTCTAGATGTCTCATCTCGGGAGGTGTCATATTTCCTCGGCATTCAGATCACGCATGACCGAAAATCACGCTCTCTCTCGCTACAGTAGAGTCACTACATCAAAGAAGTCCTGCAACGGTTCGGCATGGCAGAGGCCAAACCAATCGGTATGCCGCTGGAGACGCGGCAATATCTGGTTAGCTTCAGTGGAGAAGCAGATGCAACTGAGCGGCAGAAGTACTAGAGCATTGTCGCCAGTCTTATGTACCTGATAGTGGCAACCACGCCGGACCTGCCTCAGGCTATGAGCCTTTTGAGCCAGCACATGGCTAATCTCGAACCAGAGCATTAGAAGGCAGTGAAGCGGATATTCCGCTACCTTGCTGGTGTTGGAACTTGAGGAGAGAGGGAGCCTTGGAGCAGGGAGCATGTGCGATTGGAAGGGCATCACTTGTGCTGAAGAATGGTTGTTCAATCACTCAAAATGATGGAGTACATATAGAGCTAGAGCTTGGGCAAGTCAGCCCTCTCACAAGGCATTCCACTTAGCCATGGAGGCTAAGGCTCACACACTAGAGTCCATAATCTCACACAAGGGAGGAAATCAGCCTAGCAATCAGGCTGACCACTCACACACGACCTAGAGAGCTAGAGAATGCTCTCATGGAACACTCCTAGTGGTCACATAACCCACAAACCCATGGAGAATCGCCATGTGTCCATGGCTAGCACACAAGGATCTNAAGAATGGTTGTTCAATCACTCAAAATGATGGAGTACATATAGAGCTAGAGCTTGGGCAAGTCAGCCCTCTCACAAGGCATTCCACTTAGCCATGGAGGCTAAGGCTCACACACTAGAGTCCATAATCTCACACAAGGGAGGAAATCAGCCTAGCAATCAGGCTGACCACTCACACACGACCTAGAGAGCTAGAGAATGCTCTCATGGAACACTCCTAGTGGTCACATAACCCACAAACCCATGGACAATCGCCATGTGTCCATGGCTAGCACACAAGGATCTCACCTCACCTAAAATTTAAGGAGAGATACCTTTATCCTGGTCAGCACACTCTGACAAGGCAATCCTAAGACCAAGGACCTTTTTGGATATTTTTCCCATCAGGTCTTGACCCTGGACCTCTTGCCTTTTTCTTTTCTCAGGCTAAGGCATGGATCCATCGCCCATGGTCACCCGGATATCGACGGTCTATGACCCCGGAAACTACGAAAATTCATCTCCCAATCCGACCGTTGGATCGACCTCAAACTTGGACCGTAGACATTTTGCCACCTGATCTTTCCAATGGTGAACTCGGATCGACGATCAGAGGAGGCATCTGGTACTTTCCTGGAACTTGCTCCTGTGGACCTAAAACAGAGCGTGATGGATCTTTTCCCAACAATCTCCCACTTTGCCACAGTCAGAGTGGGCTGAGTCAACATGCCTTCATGCAGAACTACTGCTTCTCACGGGTCACTGGTTTGGTGCAGAAATCAGCAACCTGCTTGCTTGTTGGAGTAAACTCCAGCTTGATAGCACCCTCCTGCACCATGTGCCTGATGAAATGATATGCGATATCAATGTGCTTGGTGCGTGCATGGTGCTCAGGATTCTTGGCGTGTAAAATTGCGCTCTGGTTGTCGACGAGCACAGGAACTGGAACTGCTGCACTCCCACTCATCTCTGCCATGAGACGTTGGAGCCAAACTGCTTCCTTGGCTCCAAAGCTGAGAGAGACGTACTCAGCTTCCGTGCTTGAGGTGGCCACGACCACCTGCCGCTTGCTGCACCAGCTGTTGGCCGCACCATTTATGAGGAACACATGTCCAGAGATGGACTTGCGGTCCTCAGGGTTTAAAGCCCAATCGGCGTCTGTGTAGCCGATGATGCTGTTGTCATTGCCGTTGTAGGTGATGCCCATGTTGATGGTTCCACCAAGGTAGCGGAAGATCCGCTTCACAGCCTTTTGGTGCTCCGGACCTGGATTAGCCATGTGCTGGCTTATAGCGCTCACAGCCTGTGTGAGGTCCGGCCTGGTTGCCACCATCAGGTACATGAGACTGCCGACGGCGCTCTGGTACTTCTGCCCCTCAGCTGCATTTGCTTCTCCATTGAAGCTCACGAGGTACTGCCGCGTCTCCAGCGGCGTGCCGATGGGTTTTGCCTCTGCCATGCCGATGGGTTTTGCCTCTGCCATGCCTTCCTCGGTATCCAGATCACGCGTGACTTGCGGTCACGCGTGATCTGGATACCGAGGAAGTATGATGCCTCTCCGAGATCAGACATCTAGAAGCGCTCCTGCATGATTTCCTTGAACTCCTGCAGTGCAGACATGTTGTTGGAAAGGAGGAGCATGTCATCCACATAGACAATGATGATGAGGGTCTCATGCTCATGCTGCCAGCAATACACGTTGTAGTCACACTCGCTGCGCTCAAACCCCATGCACTGCAACGCTGCATCCAACTTCTGGTTCCAAGCACGCGACGCGTGCTTCAGGCCGTACAACGACTTGTGCAGCTTGCAGACCAGGTGCTCCTGGCCATCCATGACGAACCCCTCCGGCTGCTCCATGTAGATCTCCTCCAAGTCACCATTCAAGAATGCCGTCTTGACATCCATGTGGTGAACCTCGAAGTCCTCAGCTGCTGCATAAGAGAGGAGCGTGCGCACAGAGGCAAACTTTGCAACAGGGGCAAAAGTTTCTGTGTAGTCGATGTACTCCTGCTGCGAGTAGTCCTTGGCGACCAGCCTCGCCTTATACTTTTCCAGGTTACCATCTGCTCATCGCTTCTTCTTGAACACCCACTTGCACTTGATCACCTTACGTCCTGGTGGACGCTCAGTCAGCTCCCACGTGCCGTTGTCCAGATGCGACTGTACTCTTGCTGCACGGCTTGCGCCCAATCTGCTGCATCCGGTGCAGCCATGACCTCCTTGTATGACGTTGGCTCATCTGAATCTGCTGCAACTGCGACGTTCATCTGTTCTGGTTTCTGTAGCATCCAGAAATGGCCGCGCTCACCAGGCTTGTAACGTACCCTAAGAGGGTACTTGCGACCTGGAGCTGGAGCGTTAGCAGGTGGCTGACGCGGTACAGCTGGTACAACTGTTTCTGTTGGTGGTGCTTCATCTCCCTCTGCTTTTGCCAATGAAACTGTTGTATCTGCAATATCAGACATGGGAGAGTACAGTGATTCTCCCACTGTCACAGTAGAGGAAGGATTGGGAGAAACTGGGTCAGGAAGAATTTCTGCTCTCACTGTCCCGTCAGCTGCTGGTTCTGCTGCCTCTTCACACACGATGTTGGTGCTGATGACGTTGCTCTCGTTGAAAACGACGTCCCTGGAGATGATGACGTACCCTGTATCCCTCTCGTAGAGGCGATACGTCTTGCTTGCCACGTCGTAGCCAATCATCAGCATCTGCGCACGCTTCGCGTCCCACTTTTGCCGCTTCTCCTTTGGCACGTGCATGTGCGCCAAGCTGCCAAATGCGCGAAGATGACCCACACTCGGCTTCTTGCCGAACCACGCCTCGTACGGCGTCATGTGCTCCAGGGCCTTGGTTGGACTGTGGTTCTTGATGTAGACCGCAGTGCTCACGGCTTCAGCCCAGAAGTCGTAGGTCAGCCGAGCTGCGTGCAGCATGGAGCGCGCCGATTCCACAATGGTACAGTTGGCGCGTTCTACTACACCGTTCTGCTGCAGCGAGTACGGCGCGATACGCTGCGCCTTGATGCCAGCTGCTCAAGGTTGTCCCGGAATTCTTTGCTCAGGTACTCTCCACCGCGGTCACTGCGAAATGCCTTGATCTTCTTACCAGTCTGGTTCTCCACCATGGCCTTGAAGTCCTTGAACAGGTCAAAGCACTGGTCGTTGGAGGAAAGGAAGTAGACAGCAGTGTAACGGCTGAAATCATCAATGAAGGTGAGAAAATACCTAGAGCCTCCAAAGCTGTGGGTCTGCATCGGTCCACACAAGTCTGTGTGGACCAGCTCCAATACCTCTTTTGCACGCTCCCCTGCTCCAGAGAACACCTTGCGATGGTGCTTCCCTTGGAAACTGCCAATGCATAACTGTTGCTCAAAGTAAGAGATGGTAGGCAGGTCATGCACCATCTGCTTTGTTTGAAGCTGCTGCAAGGCGCGCATGCCGATGTGGCCGTAGCGCGCATGCCAGATCTCGCCATCTGTCCCCTGCACCACTGCTGCAAGACTCTGCTCACGCGGGTTCTTGGTCGCCCCCAGCAGGCGGTACATATCGCCCTCCTTCACCCACTTGGCCAACTCCTCTCCTGTTTCCTTCTTGAGGATGTAGCCATAATAATCATAAAAAATAACGCGTAGTCCTGTGTTGGTGAGAGAGGACACTGAGAGAAGGTTGAACGCAGCATCAGGTACATACAGCACGCCATGGAAAACTCCCACTTCAATGCCACGCGGGATCTCCAACCACATCTCCATAATCCCAATCCCCTCGGCATACACCACCCGATCATCACCCAAAGCAATCGGACGGGGGGGAATGGAGAGCAGCTGCGTGAACCACTCCTTGTGGTGCGTCAGACTCTTGGTACATCCCAAGTCCTTGTACCATGCCAGATCCGCCTTTTCCTTCTGCGACATGTCAGACTTCGCCATGAAGAGGCGGTCGCGTACCTCCTTGGCAACGTTCATGTTGCCAAAATGGCGTACGCCTGTCTCGTTCTGCTGCTGCTGCTACTGCTGGCGTTGTTGTGACTGCTGCTGCTTTTGCTGTGGAGATTGCTCCTTTTGCTGTTGCTGCTTCTACTGCTGCTCCTTGTGGTCCCTCTTGAACTTGAAGCACTCTTTCTTGTAGTGCCCCTCTTTCTGGTAATAGTGGCACTTGCCCTTCTTCTTGCCTCTCTACTGCCCGGACTCCTGCTGGTTGCGTGAGCCCATGGCCATGAAAGCTGCTTCACTGCTGCTGCTGCCATTGCGCTTTGCTGCATTGCGACGCAATTCCACCTGCACCAGGTGTGTGCAGATGAAGTCGAGGTCGAGAGTTGGCTGGCACTCCAGCGTCTCTCGCACCGTATCGTAGCTGGTTGGGAGTCCCCTCAGCAAGAGGAGGATGAAGCGCGTCTCTTCCACAGGGTTGCCGGCCGCTCTCAGCTGCGCCGCTAGCTCCTTTGCCCTGTCCAGATACGCCTCCATCCCTTCACCACCCTGCATTTTCAGCGCCATTATCTTTTCCTCCAAAAGCATGAGGAATGCAGGATCCTTGCTCTCATACTTCTTGCACAACGTGTCCCACCCCTCCTTTGCAGTAGCCTTGTCACTCACGTACTGAAGATGAGGTTGGAGATGGTGTTGACAAGCAACCTATAGGCCTGCCTGTCCTTCTTCTTCCTCTCCTCATACGTCCCTGGTACAGCTGCAAAAGAACCCGCATCAGTTGCACCCTTTTACCGCGTCTTCCCCGCCACTACCTGCGCTGCGGTGATGCCTTTTGCCCGTGGAACTGGAGCTTGCTCGTCGCCGCTCACCACCTCCCACAAGCCCCTCTCCTCCAAAAGGAGGCGGGCATGGATCTTCCAAAACGTGAAGTTGGCACGTCCCTCCAGCCTCTCCAAAGGCTGGGCTGCTGTCACAACGCCAGCTGCTGCCATTTTGTGTTGGGAAAGGAGCCATCCGGCTCAATTTCAGGTCCACAAGAGCAAGTTCCAGGAAAGTACCAGATGCCTGCTCCGATCGTCAATCCGTCTTCACCATTGCAAAGATCAGGTGGCAAATTATCTACGGTCCAAGTTTCAGGCCGATCCAACAGTCGGATTGGGAGATATGAATTTTCGAAGTTTCGGGGGTCATGGACCGTCGATGTCTGGGTGGGCATGGGTGATGGCTCCTTGCCTTAGCCTGAGAAAAGAAAAAGGCAAGAGGTCCAGGGTCAAGACCTGATGGGAGAAATATCCAAAAAGGTCCTTGGTCTTAGGATTGCCTTGTCAGAGTGTGCTGACTAGGATAAAGGTACCTCTCCTTACTTTTTAGGTGAGGTGAGATCCTTGTGTGCTAGCCATGGACACATGGC
>SZWC01003003.1:169142-181152 GCA_023375785.1 Penium margaritaceum | reverse complement strand
TTCTTGCCTCTCTGCTGCCCGGACTGCTGCTGCTGCTGGTTGCGTGAGCCCATGGCCATGAAAGCTTCTTCACTATTGCTGCCGCCATTGCGCTTTGCTGCATTGCGACGCAATTCCACCTGCACCAGGTGTGTGCATATGAAGTCGAGGTCGAGAGTTGGCTGGCACTCCAGCGTCTCTCGCACCGTGTCGTAGCTGGTTGGGAGTCCCCTCAGCAAGAGGTGGATGAAGCGCGTCTCTTCCACAGGGTTGCCGGCCGCTCTCAGCTGCTTCGCCAGCTCCTTGGCCCTGTCCAGATACGCCTCCATCCCTTCACCACCCAGCATTTTCAGCGCCATCATCTTTTCCTCTAAAAGCATGAGGAATGCAGGATCCTTGCTCTCATACTTCTTGCACAATGTGTCCCACCCCTCCTTTGCAGTAGCCTTGTCACTCACGTACTGAAGATGCGGGTTGGAGATGGTGTTGACAAGCAACCTATAGGCGTGCCTGTCCTTCTTCTTCCACTCCTCATACGTCGTTGGTACAGCTGCAGAAGAACCTGCATCAGCTGCAACCTTTTGCGGCGTCTTCCCTGCCACCACCTGCGCTGCGGTGATGCCTTTTGCCTCTGGAACTGGAGCCAGCTCGTCGCCGCTCACCACCTCCCACAAGCCCCTCTCCTCCAAAAGGAGGCGGGTACGGATCTTCCAAAACGTGAAGTTGGCGCGTCCCTCCAGCCTCTCCAAAGGCTGGGCTGCTGTCACAATGCCAGCTGCTGCCATTTTGAGCCTTGGTGATGCTTAGCGCTGCCCTTGGATGGCGGCGCTACCCCTGCTTCTGCTGCTGCTTCTGCCAGAAATCTGTCTGACAGAAAATGGACTGTAGATGCCAGCAGAATGGGAATTTTTAAAAACTGAGCCCACCACTGGAAAATTCTGCTCAAAACCGTTCAGATCGACCCATAAAACAGGGTCATCAACAGGGGATTTCAAAAGATATGCCCTCTTGAAAACAGGGTATGCTTCTGTTCCTACTCCAACTCAGGCCAGCCAGCTTGTAAACGGCGTTTCTCCCAAATGAATCAATGGAATGCAAATATTTTTGCACCAATGGAAAGCTTAGGAAAAATACTACAATTTTCATGTGCCAATTTTTAAATTTGACAAAGAAACGAGAGAGTTATGGTCATCACAAGGCGATAGTCTTACTCATAGAGAAGAGTGTAGCCCTGGCCGACCTCGTTTTGCGCATAACTCTCAATCCGACCGTTGGATCTTTGCGATCTTGGGCTCGTTGGAAAGCTTGTCTTCTGAACTTGAAGATCCAGTGGTCGATTGTCAAATTTGGTGAGGGTTTACCCCCACCCGTCACTCTCAAAGTGACGGCCTGTGCTGGCTAAAAGAGGCAGAACTTGGCTCAGATACCAAATGTTGGAAATGGAGGAGAGAGGGAGCCTTGGAGCAGCCAGCATGTGTGATTGGAAGGGCATCACTTGTGCTGAAGAATGGTTGTTCAATCACTCCAAATGATGGAGTACATATAGAGCTAGAGCTTGGGCAAGTCAGCCCTCTCACAAGCCACACCACTTAGCCATGGAGGCTAAGGCTCACACACTAGAATCCATAATCTCACACAAGGGAGAAAATCAGCCTAGCAATCAGACTGACCACTCACACACGACCTAGAGAGCTAGAGAATTCTCTCATGGCACACTCCTAGTGGTCACATAACCCACAAACCCATGGAGAATCGCCATGTGTCCATGGCTAGCACNCACCTCACCTAAAAAGTAAGGAGAGGTACCTTTATCCTAGTCAGCACACTCTGACAAGGCAATCCTAAGACCAAGGACCTTTTTGGATAATTCTCCCATCAGGTCTTGACCCTGGACCTCTTGCCTTTTTCTTTTCTCAGGCGAAGGCATGGAGCCATCACCCATGCCCACCCAGACATCGACGGTCCATGACCCCCGAAACTTCGAAAATTCATATCTCCCAATCCGACCGTTGGATCGGCCTCAAACTTGGACCGTAGACATTTTGTCACATGATCTTTCCAATGGTGAAGCTGGATTGGCGATCGGAGCAGGCATCTGGTACTTTCCTGGAACTTGCTCCTGTGGACCTGAAATTGAGCCGGATGGCTCCCTTTCCAACAAGAATCGTCTGCTTCCATGGCTAGCACACAAGGATCTCACCTCACCTTAAAAGTAAGGAGAGATACCCTTTCTGTACCCTTTTTGGATATTTCTCCCATCAGGTCTTGACCCTGGACCTCTTGCCTTTTTCTGTTCTAAGACTAAGCCATAGAGCCATCGTCCATTGTCACCCAAACATCGGCGGCCGATGACCGCGGAAACTTAAAACATTCGGCCTGAAACTTGGACCGTTGACAGTTTTCCACCTGATCTTTCCAATGGTGAAGTCGGATTGACAATCAGAGTAGGTATCTGGTAGTTACTTTGAACTTGCTCTTATGCATCTGAAATTGAGCCACATGGCTCTTTTTCCAGTAGTAGGCTAGAGGTTTGCTCTAGGAATACAAGAACGTGTTAGTTGCCTGTCATTGAGTATAGTTCTTGCCTTTGAGACTCCTAAGAAAGTTGTTCACCAAGGAGAGACACTAAAGAAGCATTAGATGTTCTAAGCCCCAGGATATCGCTCCTTGCACGAAAGTGACCAAGTGCCAGGGGCAAGGTACAAGGAAGTGATTCATATGAACGACTCAGTGTGGAATCTTGGCTCCAAGGATGATATCATCTCTTGGTTGCAATACCGAGAGCAGTCGGTGGGAACCATTTTGTCGTTACCTGTCTTCTATACCGTTACCTGAGGCGGGTTGACAAAGGATTATGGGTCCACAATGACTAATTGAAAGGTATGCTTATGTACATTTTCTCGTCCTCTTTGTCTTGCAGTGCACATCAGTATCATAAGCTCCACCAGCTCCATCTGCTCCATTGCTCCAACGGCGGGTACTGGCACTTAGCAAACTAGGGCCAAGGATAAGCTCTGTCCCTCAAGGCAGGACCCTTGGGTCGTAACGAGCAAAAGCTCTGCCCTTGGAGGCATGTGTCCAGGTTCTCTAGTGTGCAATTTTCTCTGTTTGCAGGTGATCAACGGGTAAGGGATAAGCAACATATCTGCATCTTGTAAACCTGTAGTAGATAATAGCCTATATCAGCCTATTTCGGCCTCATCAAAGAAGAGAAGAAGAGAAATAGAGTAGTATGACGACACCCGTGACGCTCACTCTCAAGCACGTCATCAGTGGGATGTCAAAGCTCATAGGGTTTGGTTTTCCCTTGAGGAAATGGCAATCTGAGATTGTCATGAGGGTGCCTGGCTACTAGAAGATGTTCCTTAGATTAGAGGTTGAACCTACAAAAATAGATGCTGGATATGAAGCGTGGAGTGTTAAAGATGACATGGCGCTTGCGATTCTTTTGATATCAGTGCATGAGTCACAGCATGTCCACCTCCAAGGTATCACATGTGCATCAAAGGCTTATGAGAAGCTTGCACGTATACACTAGTCAACGGCTCTTGCAAATCACCTCTTCATCCTTTAAAAGCTGATTTCGATGAGGGTGAGCAAAGGAGTGTCGATTCTAGACTTCTTGTTGCAGTTTAAAAATACTATTGCAACAAGTGACCGAAATGAACTAGGAAATCAACACCAACATAGAGGTCATGATCCTCCTCATGGCGCTACCTCAAAGCGCCGTCTTTGGCAGTTGGAAGGAGGAGGATTTGACGTATGAGGTTCGAGTACGTGGACAACGAGGCCAGGCGTCGTAGCGGTAGTGAGGCTAATATTTATGTCAATGCAGCACACTATAGTGGTTTTGGCAACATTTCCATTTCTAGTCAGAGTGGCAGCGGAAGCGGTGGCGGTGAAGGAAAAGGCAATTGTTGCGGTAGAAAGAGTTTAAAGCGTCCTGGGAAATGTCATAAATCTGGCAAGCCTGGGCATTGGGCACGGGCGTATAGGGTTCCCATGAAGGAAGACGGTAATCATGGTGGTAGAAATTAGGGCAAAGGAAAGGATAGGAACGAGTTGACAAATATTATGGTTGAGACTGTAACTTCAACCAAGGGAGTGCCACTACTCAAGCGCTGAACCTACGGGCTAGACTCTGGCACAAACGACCACTTTTCAACAGAACAGATGGATTCGTCTTTATTGGGTACAGTGAACATCGCTGCAGGTGTGCCAATGATAAACTTGTCCATGCAGAAGGCGAGGGAGATAAAATGATCAGGATCAACGTGAATAATACTGAAAAAGACTTGAAGCTAGAGAACGTTCTCTACATGCCATCTTTTACGGCAAACCTCTTGTCACTGTCGAAAACTACGGACTACGACATGAGCATCGTCTTCACAAAGGATACCGTAATTGTCAAGAAGAAGGACATCAAGATCTCCTATCTTAATGAGAGTATTGTCGCATAGGTCCTAAGAGTTAATGGACTCTACGTGCTGTAGACCAAGTCCCTTGAGAGTACAAGTGAGGGATATGCATCACTTGAAGAGTACAAGTCTCCAATGCCTGATATTACACCACTGTCCGTCAGCATGCCGACCAACTCTACTAGCACAGATGCTGAGCTTTGACACAGGCGGTTTGGCCATGTGGCTAATAGTATACTGCAAGCTATGTAGCAACATGAAGTGGTTCATGGGATAGAGGGATGCAGGGCCAAGGATGAGGGAAAGTGCAAGAAGCTGTGTGAGCCATGCCTCCAAGGCAATGCAAAGAGAAAACCCTTTGAGCGTAATGGGCAACCTGCGGTAGCAATCTTGGACTTGATTCACTCTGATGGTTGCGGACCATTCTGCACTCCCTCAAACGGTTGCAGCAAGTACTTCCTATCTTTCATTGATGATCGCAGTCGCAAGATATAGATCTACTTCCTTAAGACAAAGGGAGAGGTCAAGGAGAAGCTACAAGAGTTTGTCGCCATGGTAGAGCTTCAGAGAAACAAGAAGGTCAAGCAATTGTGCACGGACAATGGTGATGAGTACGAGGCGTGTAAAGGCTGGTTGAGCTAACATGGCATCAACCACCGGACCACAATACCTTATACCCTCAAGAGTAATGGCATTGCCGAGCGGATGAACCAGACTATCCTCAGCATGATACGAAGGATGCTCTTTGACGCCAAACTCCCACTTCACTTCTAGGCTCAAGCTCCAAGAACTACTTCCTTATGAGGAGACCAGGAAGATACTTGTAGATTGCATGACAAAGGCGCTCGACAGCGAATTGCACTTTGTAGGTACTCAAGGTATCGATATGGTCTGCGCAGCGGATGAAGATTGAGGCCAAGACTGCTAGAGAGAGGAGAGATCTTACAACTAATGGATAGAGATACAAGACAGAGTCTGTTGACCTGATATGCTCCTTGTCCATGGCTGACATTTGGAAAGGCAGACGACAGACTAGGCATGCACTTCTCCTTTGGAGTAAGTCTCCTAAGTCTGGTCAAGATAGACAAGGCATGCATTATTCCTTTGGAGCAAGACCCCTTGGTCTAAATAGGATAGTATTGCTTGGAAACACTACCTAGGACAACTCCTTGTGGCTAAGATATTCTAGAGTTATTCTATGGAGCGAGAGGTCATTGGGTCAAATCCAAGCCTAGTGACTAGTTTTCTTTGTGACTAAAAGGGAGACAAGATGGTTCTAAGAGACATCTTGGAACATTCCAAGGTCTTTCTTGGTGACTGGCGCCACTTGGCGGTCACAGGGAGTGCCATGTAGGCAGGAGGGATGATTCAATCTAGATTGCCTCGAAAGTGGATCATCCAAGGAGCCACTACGTGCCTAGGCTAGAGGGTGGCTGTACGACTATAAGAATCTGTCACTTGCCTGTCATTGAGTACAGTTCTTACCTTTGAGACTCCTAATAGAGTGGTCCACCAGAGGCAGACACTAAAGAAGCATTGGTTGGTCTAAGCCGTAAGAGTTCCCTCCTCTTGCGAAGATGACCAGGTGGTAAGGACACAGTGCAAGGAAGTAATTCCTATAAACTGCTCAGTGAGGAAACTTGACTCTAAGGGTGATATCATCTCTTGGTTGTAATACCAAGAGCGGTCGGTGGGAACTATTCTCCCGGAACCCGTTTTCTAGACCGTTGCCTCAGGCAGGTTGATAAGTAGAGATCATCTGTGGGCCATGCCTTTAAGACAAGGTAAAAACGAAGCCCTTTAAGCGCAATGACATGCGTGTTCTTGCACCTCTTCATCTCATCTACTCTGACGTATGTGGTCCCTTTCGCATACCGTCAAATGGAGGTAGCAGATGTTTCCTCATATGCATCGATGACAATAGCTGCAAAACCTGAATATACTTTCTCAAAAAGAAAAGTGGGGTGAAGGAAAATCTCTAGGCCTTGTTGCTATGGTTAAGCGACAGATTGGAGAGAAGGTGAAGGCATTTAGGACGGACAACATAGAGAGTACAAAGCTTATAGGGAGGGGCTCAAGACATAAGGCATTGAAGACAAGAAAACTATGCCCTATTCACATCAAAGCAACGTTGTAGCAGAGAGGATGAACTAAACAATCCTAGGCATGACAAGGTGCATGCTCTTTGACGCAAAGCTTCCTCTCGGGCTGAGCCATTATGTATTGCTACCTACCTTATGAACTTCAGACCTGCAGCAGCTTTCAGAAAGAGAGGCAAGAAGAAGCAGAGAGAGCATTTAAGACACCTCAAGAAGCATGGTCAGGCAAAAAGCGGGATGCTTCCCGTCTCAAGGGATGCGGTTGTACCAGGTTTGCCAAAGTCCAGGCCGGTGAGAGCCGTAAAAGGCTCAATGGAAGAGCAGAAAAGTCCATTTTCATCGGCTATGACACCGTCCACAAAGCATATCTACTCTTGGACCAAGAAACCAAGAAGGTAATCCGCAGGAAGGACGTGGATTTCCACAAAATTTCTCTGAAGAAGGGAGAGCATCTCAAAGCCGTAAACACTCCAAAACAACAAGAATGGCTCACTTTCCATGAAGAGGGAGAAAGCACAAGTACAATTGCATGGGATAGGTACTGTAACGGGGACATGAGCTCATGAAGATGACTCCAAGGAATAAACCTCTGCTTCTAACGTATCCGATCCTCTAGACCATGAGGAGGATGCCTCCTCCGTCATCAATGATAAAAGAGCCCTCCAGCCTCCACATTAATAGTACCAACCTGTTGGGAAAGAAGCCATCTGGCTCAGTTTCAGGTCCACAGGAGCAAGTTCCAGGAAAGTACCATATGCCTGCTCCGATCGCCAATCCAACTTCACCACTAGAAAGATCAGGTGGCAAAATGTCTACGGTCCAAGTTTGAGGCCGATCCAACGGTCGGATTGGGAGATGAATTTTCAAAGTTTCTGTGTCATTGACCGTCGATGTCTGGGTGGGCATGGGTAATGGCTCCATGCCTTAGCCTGAGAAAAGAAAAAGGCAAGAGGTCCAGGGTCAAGACCTGATGGGAGAAATATCCAAAAAGGTCCTTGGTCTTAGGATTGCCTTGTCAGAGTGTGCTGACTAGGATAAAGGTACCTCTCCTTACTTTTTAGGTGAGGTGAGATCCTTGTGTGCTAGCCATGGACACATGGCGATTCTCCATGGGTTTGTGGGTTATGTGACCACTAGGAGTGTGCCATGAGAGCATTCTCTAGCTCTCTAGGTCGTGTGTGAGTGGTCAGCCTGATTGCTAGGCTGATTTCCTCCCTTGTGTGAGATTATGGATTCTAGTGTGTGAGCCTTAGCCTCCATGGCTAAGTGGTGTGGCTTGTGAGAGGGCTGACTTGCCCAAGCTNGTCAGAGTGTGCTGACTAGGATAAAGGTACCTCTCCTTACTTTTTAGGTGAGGTGAGATCCTTGTGTGCTAGCCATGGACACATGGCGATTCTCCATGGGTTTGTGGGTTATGTGACCACTAGGAGTGTGCCATGAGAGCATTCTCTAGCTCTCTAGGTCGTGTGTGAGTGGTCAGCCTGATTGCTAGGCTGATTTCCTCCCTTGTGTGAGATTATGGATTCTAGTGTGTGAGCCTTAGCCTCCATGGCTAAGTGGTGTGGCTTGTGAGAGGGCTGACTTGCCCAAGCTCTAGCTCTATATGTACTCCATCATTTTGAGTGATTGAACAACCATTCTTCAGCACAAGTGATGCCCTTTCAGTCCCACATGCTCGCTGCTCCAAGGCTCCCTCTCTCCTCCAGATCCAACATTTGGTATCAGAGCCAAGTTCTGCCACTTTTAGCCAGCACAGGCCGTCACTTTGAGAGTGACGGGTTGGGGTCAAAACTTCACCAAATTTGACGATCGACCACTGGATCTTCAAGTTCAGAAGACAAGCTTTCCAACGAGCCCAAGATCGCAAAGATCCAACGGTTGGATTGAGTGTTAGGCTCAAAACGAGGTCGGCCAGGGCTACACTCTTCTCTATGAGTAAGACTGTCGCCTTGTGATGACCATCTCTCGTTTCTTTGTCAAATTTAAAAAGTGGCACATGCGAATTGTAGTATTTTTCCTAAGCTTTTCATTGGTGCAAAAATATTTGCATTCCATCGATTCGTTTGGGAGAAACGCCGTTTACAAGCTGGCTGGCCTGAGTTGGAGTAGGAGCAGAAGCATACCCTGTTTTCAAGAGGGCATATCTTTTGAAATCCCCTGTTGATGACCCTGTTTTATGGGNCTGATTTCCTCCCTTGTGTGAGATTATGGACTCTAGTGTGTGAGCCTTAGCCTCCATGGCTAAGTGGTGTGGTTTGTGAGAGGGCTGACTTGCCCAAGCTCTAGCTCTATATGTACTCTATCATTTTGAGTGATTGAACAACCATTCTTCAGCACAAGTGATGCCCTTCCAATCACACATGCTCGCTGCTCCAAGGCTCCCTCTCTCCTCCAGATCCAACAAGCGCTGCCCTTGGATGGCTACGTTTTTTAAAATTCCCAGTCTGCTGGCATCTACAGTCCATTTTCTGTCAGACAGATTCCTGGCAGAAGCAGCAGCAGAAGCAGGGGTAGCGCCGCCATCCAAGGGCAGCGCTGAGCATCATCAAGGCTCAAAATGGCAGCAGTTGGCGTTGTGACAGCAGCCCAGCCTTTGGAGAGGCTGGAGGGACGCGCCAATTTCACGTTTTGGAAGATCCGTACCCGCCTCCTTTTGGAGGAGAGGGGCTTGTGGGAGGTGGTGAGCGGTGACGAGCCGGCTCAAGTTCCACATGCAAAAGGCATCACCGCAGCGCAGGTGGTGGCGGGGAAGACGCCGCAAAAGGGTGCAGCTGATGCGGGTTCTTCTGCAGCTATACCAGCGACGTACGAGGAGTGGAAGAAGAAGGACAGGCAGGCCTACAGATTGCTTGTTAACACCATCTCCAACCCTCATCTTCAGTACGTGAGTGACAAGGCTACTGCAAAGGAGGGGTGGGACACGTTGTGCAAGAAGTATGAGAGCAAGGATCCTGCATTCCTCATGCTTTTGGAGGAAAAGATGATGGCGCTGAAAATGCAGAGTGGTGAAGGGATGGAGGCGTATCTGGACAGGGCAAAGGAGCTGGCGAAGCAGCTGAAAGCGGCTGGCAACCCTGTGGAAGAGACGCGCTACATCCTCCTCTTGCTGAGGGGACTCCCAACCAGCTACGACACGGTGTGAGAGACGCTGGAGTGCCAGCCAACTGTCGACCTTGACTTCATCTGCACACACCTGGTGCAGGTGGAATTGCGTCGCAATGCAGCAAAGCGTAATGGCGGCAGCAGCAGCAGTGAAGTAGCTTTCATGGCCATGGGCTCACGCAACCAGCACCAGCAGCAGTCCAGGCAGCAGAGAGGCAAGAAGAAGGGCAAGTGCCACTATTGCCAGAAAGAGGGGCACTACAAGAAAGAGTGCTTCAAGTTTAAGAGGGACCAGAAGGAGCAGCAGCAGCAGCAGCAAAAGTAGCAATCTCCACAGCAACAGCAGCAGCAGTCACAGCAACGGCAGCAGCAGCAGCAGCAGCAGAACCAGACTAGCGTGCGCCATTTTGGAAACATGAACGTCGCCAAGGAGGTGCGCGACCGCCTCTTCATGGCGAAGTCTGACATGTCGCAGAAGGAAAATGCGGATCTGGCGTGGTACAAGGACTCGGGGTGTACCAAGAGTCTGACGCACCACAAGGAGTGGTTCACACAACTGCTCTCCATTCCTCCTCGGTCGATTGCTTTGGGTGATGATCGGGTGGTGTATGCTGAGGGGATTGGGATTGTGGAGATGTGGTTGGAGACCCCGCGTGGCATTGAAGTGGGAGTTTTCCATGGCGTGCTGTATGTGCCTGATACTACGTTCAATCTTCTCTCAGTGTCCTCTCTCACCAACACAAGACTGCGCGTTGTCTTCGATGATGACTATGGCTACATCCTCAACAAGGAAACAGGAGAGGAGTTGGCCAAGTCGATGAAGGATGGCGACATGTACCGCCTGCTGGGGGCAACCAAGATCCCGCGTGAGCAGAGTCTTGCAGCAGTGGTGCAGGCAACAGATAGTGAGATCTGAGAAGCGCGCTACGGCCACATCGGCATGCGCGCCTTGCAGCAGCTTCAAGCAAAGCAGATGGTGCGTGACCTGCCTACCATCTCTAACTTTGAGCAGCAGTTATGTATCGGCTGTTTGGAGGGGAAGCAGCATCGCGAGGCATACTCCGGAGCAGGGGAGGGTGCAAAAGAGGTGTTGGAGCTGGTCCACACGGACTTGTGCGGACGGATGCAGACCCAGAACTTTGGAGGCTCTAGGTATTTTCTCACCTTCATTGATGATTTCAGCCGTTACACTGCTGTGTACTTCCTTTCTTCCAAGGACCAGTGCTTTGACAGGTTCAAGGAGTTCAATGCCATGGTGGAGAACCAGACCGGCAAGAAGATCAAGGCGTTGCGCAGCGTTCGCGGTGGAGAATACCTAAGCAAGGAGTTCCAAGACTACCTCGCAGCAGCTTGCATCAAGGCGCAGCGTACCGCGCCGTCCTCGCCGTAGTAGAACGGGGTAGCAGAACGCGCCAATCGTACCATTGTGGAGTCGGCGCGCTCCATGCTACACGCGGCCCGGCTGACCTACGACTTCTGGGCTGAAGCCGTGAGCATTGCGGTCTACATCAAGAACCGCAATCCAACCAAGGCCCTAGAGCAGATGACGCCGGACGAGTTGTGGTTCGGCAATAGGCCGAGCGTGGATCATCTTCGCGCGTTTGGCAGCTTGGCGCACATGCATGTGCCAAAAGAGAAGCGGTAAAAGTGGGACGCGAAGAGTGTGCAGATGCTGATGATTGGCTACGACGTGGGAAGCAAGGCCTATCGCCTCTATGAGAGGGATACAGGCCACGTCATTATCTCCAGGGATGTCGTCTTCAACGAGAGCAACGTCATCGGCACCAACATTGTCTGTGAAGAGGCAGCAGAACCAGCAGCTGACGAAGCAGTGGGAGTAGAAATCCTTCCTGACCCAGTCTCTCCCGATCCTTCCTCTACTGTGACAGTGGGAGAATCACTGTACTCTCCCATGTCTTATGCAGCAGATACAGCAGCCTCATCGGCAGAAGCAGAGGAGGGAGATGCAGCACCACCAGCAGCAGCAGTTGTGCCAGCAGCACCACGCCAGCCGCTCGCTAACGCTCCAGCACCAGGTCGCAGGTACCCTCTCAGGGAGCGTTACAAGCCTGGTGAGCGCGGCCATTTCTGGATGCTGCAGAAACCAGAACAGATGAACGTCGCAGTTGCAGCAGATTCAGATGAGCCAACGTCATACAAGGAGACCATGGCTGCACCAGATGCAGCAGATTGGGCGCAAGCCGTGCAGCAGGAGATTCAGTCGCAGCTGGACAATGGCACGTGGGAGCTGACTGAGCGTCCACCTGGACGCAAGGTGATCAAGTGCAAGTGGGTGTTCAAGAAGAAGTGGGGAGCAGATGGCAATCTAGAAAAGTACAAGGCAAGGCTGGTCGCCAAGGGCTACTCGCAGCAGGAGGGCATTGACTACACAGAAACCTTTGCCCCTGTTGC